>OW052222.1:164180031-164395031 GCA_932526605.1 Nephrotoma flavescens | reverse complement strand
CAAAAATTTAACACTAGTTTTTTACCTCAGTAGGCCGGAAAAAAAGAATAGTGCCACAGTAGTATCGCCCTACCAGCAGTATCGAAACACATGGTTTACTAAAATTAGGATTTACAAGAAAAGAAGCATTTGTTCAAGCTAACTGTCTTCTGCTCTTTATGAACCCTTTATTAATTCAGATGACAATCCATTAACGTCAATATATTTCCTAAATAAATAGATCTTTCAAGAAGCAAACGATATTGCTAATTTAATATTTTGTAAGCGATAAGGAGGTCTTCTTACCAAGAAGTGCTGAAATCACAACAAAAAACGGGCATCGTTTTATGGCGCGTTGTAAATACGAAATATAATAATTGTGTGATAGCTACGGTAAACATTGTCTTAGGAAGACTCTTTATCTAGTGAACTATTCCATATAAATTAAACATCGGACCTAACATATAATGTCAAATTTCCAATATTTAAGTTTTCAAATTATTTTACAAATTATCAGTTAACAGTCTATATCAGTTGCTAGAATTATTTACCCATCGATGGGATTCTATCATTGATGTATCTCAAAGTCAAAAGTTAGACAATATGTATCTATGCTTGGTATCCTTGAATGCTCCTTTTACAATTCTTCATGTTGTCATGTTGTCTGTAAGGTTAAATTTAGTGTATTTATCGTATATTCGTATCGTAGATACTAGAAAATTTTGTACAAATCCCCCGCGTTGTCGCTCTTCATATACGATCTGAAAAGTAACAATAATTCTAAAAACTCTCATTAAATACAATTTATTAATATTCGAAATTGATTTTTGGGGTGAATGAACAAATGAAAAAGAAATTATTTCACACAACATTTCTTCTGTGAAAATCTTTTCTGATTTTAAAATTTTTGTTGTTTTCCTTTTTACATTCGCTATTATCATGTCTCGTTAAACGATTATGATTTTATGAACCGATTGCACGCCTGGCTCTAGCATACAACGAGTAAAACTATTCAGGATTCTGGTCTGTAATTACAGATGTCTGATTTTCAGCCGTTCTTATGAATCGGAACTATAAAGGAAAAATTCCAAGGAAAATCATCTTTTGGAAAAGTGCCGTCAGCGGCTGAGCATGAATATCACTGTAGTATTTTTAGAACAATGGAAATCGTTTGGAAATCTTTTGCACCACGAATTCATAATCGATTTCAAAGGAAGTTAAGGTTGTTTGAACACAGTTATTCATGTATATGAAGTAAAGCCAGACTGCAAAATGATTTGATATAAGTTTAAAACCATTAGAGAAATGATTTTTTCTTCAAATTAATAAATCGCCAGGAACTCTCTTAGGATCAGCGATTCCATTGCATTGTATGAGTAGATATAGTTCCCATTATAGGGAGATTGAAATCACTCACAATTACGATCTGACTTAGTGGGCGAATATAGCAACATAAAATAAAAACATTATTTTCCTTATTTTTAATTTTGACACATATCAAGCTCAATATTATCAGGTGGGAATTTTAAAAGTATGACTATCAAAATTGATGCAATATAAGAACCCCTCTACCGGTTAAAATTGTGCCTGGGCAGTAAAAACCATCTTTCCGGGAAAAACTCGTTACTGTTGAAATCACTATTCAAATAAGTCTCAGGTTAGTGCAAAAATGAGAAAACGTCGCGAGCTTTAATTCTTAGTCCCCATATTATGTCCTGGTAGTAGAGGGACAAGCGTTTAAGTTTTTTGGTTCTGCCATGTTATTTTTATTATTTCGGAAATCGACAAATTCTTTAATATAAGTTGTTTCGGGCCATGATTCTGGGAAAAGTAAATTGAAATAAGTATAAGTATAGCTTCAAGAATCGTTAATTTAAATGACGCAACTTGTCCATTGAAGCAGGATATCATTTTACATTTTTGTCCTTGGATGTTGTGCGTGTGCCGATTTAATATAAAATTAACTTTGAATTTTTGTCTCATATAGATGGAAAATTTGTAAGAATCACAGCAATTAGTTTCGAAAGATTACTGATTGAAAAAATCAGTCTTCTCATCAGATCACGACGACTTTTGTTTTATATTTACACTGGAATATTTTGTCTATAAGAACAGTACCATGTAGTGGTAGTACTAGCGAATTACTGTTTAGCCTACAAAATTCGATTCTTTCAAACTTTTCATCTATATTTCCTTCTCACAATTAACTTTTCTTGTTTACGAATTAATATATTTTACTTTGTTATTTCGATTGTAATGGTTTTATTGTGATTGTTCCGTACATTCATCTTTCGAGAGTACTGAAAATAGACCATTGTACGGAACAATCACAATAAAACCGTTACAATCGACATAGCAAAGTAAAATTAAATTAACGTATGATATAACATCGGCGTTTTTATGGTATATGGCAAAATTAAGTGCATTTATTATGATATCTTTAGAAACAGAAAGAGAAAAAAGAATCTGGGTGAAACCCAGGGTATCGAAACAGGATTTAAAAGGTGTCCATTAAAATTTATTAAAAGAGCTGCAGACCCGAGAACACGACCTGCTACATAAAATATTTAAGGATGGATGACAATTCCGTTAATTAAAAACGACAGGAAACACACTTACGAAATTCAATAAATGTGGAGGACGGTCACACTTCGCTTTCTAGCAAAATGCATTCGCCTCAAATTGTGTTTGGTCACCAGTTTGAATATGCAAATGTCAAAAATAATTTATTAAATTTACCTGCATGAGGCTCAATTTGACATAAAACATTTTATAAAAGTGATATTTTTATAAAACATACATATTACACTATCAAATAAAATTGATAATAATGTTTTATAAAATAATGCTACTACGTTGTTTGGATATAAAATACCTTTGTCAAAGATCTTTTATAGTGTAATTCTGGCCTTAGAGAAATTTTGTTTGGTATATTTTAGTTTTAATTTTTTCGAATGAAAATTTCTTTAGTTGGGTTTTAGGAAGAACAAAATAAAAAATTCCTTTCCGGCATAAATTTTCTATCTACATTATCGACGTTTTCCGGCTGAGATGTTACCGACCAAAATCGGCTATCATTTTCGTTTCATTAGTTTGAATATGCATCATCGACATTTTCCTGCTGGAGTAAAGTTAGCCTTTAACAGGGTGTGTTAACGCTTATAGGCCATTTGAATATCAACCCGCAACCAGAGGCGACATCAGTTGGATATCTAAGCAATTAACAATGAAGTTATTCATTTTGTTTTCGCATTGTTCAAAACTTGTATAAATTTTGTGAAATAAATAATCTAACAAGTAAAGGTAATCTCGCAATCTAGCGTATTAATTAAAAACAAATAAATTACAGTCCACTCACGAATTAAAGTAAAAAAACCCGAATACCAACTGGGTATTCGGCAACATTTCGATTTCCACACAACAGGGTGAATAGCCTCAATTCCAAAGGTATTTCATTTTTTTAACACCTTGGAATTGTTTATGGCAACCCTGATTTATACGGTTTCACACACTTAGGAGTGGTTAATTTTCAGTATGGTCTCCTTAGTAGCCCTGTAACCCCGTAAAATTTCATTACTTTGTGAACTACTAGATGAAAAGCGATACGAATAGTCGTAACGTGGAAAATCAGAATGCCTTGCATTGCCATTACGATTACTACCATAAAATGTATGCTTGCTGTAATCTGTTACAAATTATAACTTTTATTAAATTTATTACTACTTGAAATAATCAGTAAATGGCCTGGAGCATATAATCAATAAACTTTATACAAAAATCCTCACCTCAAACCGCATAACCAAAAAGTTGGTATATCTAGAAAACGCCAAAAATTAAATAAATATTAAATCCACCATATCAATAATAAATACAATTTTCCATCAACAATAAATAAATAAGCAATTTTCATATTAGATATTATATAATTTGATTTTCCAAATAACCAAAACGAAATCTGAGGGAATTAAATGAAATTCAATTTCTTGTGTTTCCCCGCCCACATCGCCCACCACCCAAACCATTTCATCAACTTGATTAATGTGTATTTTTTGCTCCAGTACTTAAAGAAACCAAAAATGAAAAACTTTTTTCCAACTTTTCAGTTTTTTTTTCTCGTCTCGCTGATCCTTGTACGTATATATTATGCATACACATACTTACACATTCAGATATATATATATATATATAAATATATATGTACAATTTAATCTCCTGTGTAATAAAGAAACCGCACAGAAAAACTGGTAAATTAACCACACACGTAATATTCTAATATTTCTAAGAAATCATCATCGAAAATATGAGACGCCGCACAATAAAAATTTCTGTAGACTTATCAATTTTATATTTACCATGATGGTATTCCTATTTCACTTTGGTTTTAAGATAATGGCACAGTCTAATGTACCAAGCAATGGTCTTTGTTTGATTTGGTGTTGCGTATCAGTATTTTGTTTCTTTGTGGACACTGTGCTTTTGTCCATAGTCTACAAATTCAACAAGTGATGTTCGCTATTCTTTTATGTGTTCTTTGTTTAAGCGCAGATTATTCTGGTACACAAAATCAAGGCACAAGAAATATGAAGGGAAAAACGCGCGGTACATTATTCTACCGTTCAAATCTCACATCACAAACTGTACCCTCCTTTTGTGGGGTGTTATATAATCCTTCTTCAACACCACTAAACCATTTGTTTTTAACACAAATAATTTTAAGTTTCTCAGTTACAAAAATAAAAAATGAAATAAAAATTAACGTTTCATTGAATTTATATTTATTATGTTCAACCCTCATTTTTCTTATTTCAATGTTTCGCAACTGTTTTGCGTTTTTCGTTGAAATTTCACGAGATGGCATAAATAAATAAAATAAAATTAAAACTCAGATTTCAACTTTTCATTTCAATGCTTTTCTTTTATTCGGTCGATTGAGTTTAACAAGAGTGATGAAATGTAGGAGATTCGAGTTACTATAATTGTGTTTAAAAAGTAACATTTTTCCAGTGAAATTTTATATTTCATTTTTCTTTTTAATTAGTTTTGGTTCAATTTTATAAAAATCGTGGGAATCGTTCGCTAATTTTTCTATATTTCCGTACTGATCTGCGGTTCTCCTATTAAGTTCCCTGGTCACATAGCAGATGGATTGTTGGGCGCGTAAGAGCCCAAACAATATTATCGGGTATCGTTCGTAATACTCACAACACTTTCAGTGCTCTTTATTTCGAGGCGGTTGTCAATTTTTTGGGTTGTCTCCTTTTTCAGTGAGTTGGCTTGATACGCCATACATCAGTCTTCTTGTATTCGGATCTTTTCATATCGATGCCGCGTTGACGCGACTTGCTTTCTCGACATCAGATGTGTCTTGTATACAATAACATCATACTTGACAATCAAACGTCGTACTTGAATTTCTGTATAAAGTAGATGTACGACTCTGTACGTCATACGTTAGATGGTCAAGAAAGTTTTGAAGATTTCAAACACAATCACGAACTGGATGAGCAAGCATCCAAGTCCGGTACCACTTCTAGATTTTTTTTGATGAATAGAAATCGACAATAGAACAGTGTTTTGAACGGTAACCAAATATTTATCGCCTTTACAAGGAACTTATCGGCTAAATTCAAGAGATTCAGCGACCACCATTTGCTAAAGTTGCAGTTCCATAAAACTGACGATTCCACAAAAACTAACACCGGTAACGCGTTAAACGAGACATTGTTAGTTGGTAAGATTATGCGTCTCTATCAATTGGACACCGTCACTTAAGATCTGTCATTATCGCCGTATTTGACAACTCGGCTTTTAGAGCAATTATCGCTTGACCAAGAACCCAAATTCCCAAATAATCTCAAAGGCAATTGGACATCGAATATGTATATCGATGAACTCATGACGGCTGCAAATTTTCTTTCCGCAAATTCGATGTAACGCGAACTTACACTTGCCATGGATTTCACAAAATATCTAGAAACACAGAAAGCACACGGATTAAGGTGGAACCGATCGATTGTTATCCGCATAAAAATTATATTTCAACATCTGTGACTTGTAAATATCGATGCGAGGATGAAGGTGTACCTGCGCTGAAATACAAACCCAATGGTTCCAACATCGAGAAAGTTATTCCCATCTTCAGGGTATATCAGTGTCTCGATGCTTCAAACGGCAAAATCCAAGGTTGCCCTGATCAAATCAATTACGCTGCTGAGGCTTGAGCTCTATGGAGCTGTCCGACTTACCAAGACAGAATATCGTAAAATATTGTAACGATCCCAGTTGCAAAAACGAAAAACTTTATGCTTGGACGGATTCAAATTCAACCATTGTACTGGATTGGTTTTCAGCTCCCCTCCGACTATGGACGTGCTCCATAACCGAACCAGCTACCCGCACATAACTGGTTTGTGCCACTAGAGGTCTGTCTCCAATTGAACTGAATAAATCATCATTTGTGGTGGACCGGCCCAACTTTGTTATCCGGCATTTAAGCAACGGTTATCTCTCACCACATTAAAAAAACGAATGCAGTCCCAATGTGATAAATGATATTTTCGAGCGTTATTTCGAATTCGATAAAATCGTCGTTTCATCGAAAAATGTCGGACAAAGCATAGTGGAAATTAAAACCTCGAAAACTATTCACGATAACCATTCATTACCATCAAAAAGTAAATTGAAATATGATTGGTATTCTGTATTAAATAAAATACTTACCTGCATCCTACTGTGTCTCACGCTGTAACACATCAAACAAAAACAACCAGCAAACTAAAAACTAAGAATAAGATAAATCTATGTGCTCAAATATTTCAATATGTATAACTTACCATTTTTGCTCGCACCTAAATGTATCCCTAAAGTTAAATAATTTATGTAATTACTTTCATCATTCAATTGTCGCAATTTAATTTATATAATGTCTAATTTATACTTACTTTATCAAAATATGTAAACATTCATCCATTTGCTCGAAATTTCATATTTATCGCAGTAAACCACAAATGCACTAAAACATTTGGTTGCGTAAATTCATGTTTGTGCGATGAATTCGTAATTTTTGGTAAATATGTACCAACATGACATTTGACAAATGGATGAATGGAAACAAAAATTTTTTTGTATTCAGTCATTCGGTGCGCTTTCATATAAAAACAGTCTAAATTTATACATAGAATAAAATAAAATTAAAATTGAAAAATGTTTCGAGTTTTATAAGTGGAAAGTGCAAAACAATTAGGCGTTAGTTTCTTATATCCATACGAAAATTCGACACATCAGGGAAGACTCGCAAGGCCGCTTGCTCACCAGAAAACTTATCTACGTAAGCGGATTGCCCCTCCAAAATATCTTTTTTTATTCATTGTTACAAAGACAGCAGTTAAGGTATTATGAGTCGAAAGCCGGATTTGTTTTACGAAAATTACACCTAAGATTTTTTCATTTCAGCGGTGAAACCGGCAAAAACTCATTTTTGCATCCACAAAGAACTATACACTCGTATAGGGTAGATTGAGACCATCCTCAATGCATGGTCAATATGTCAACTGGCGGAAGATCAATTGGACATGTTAATACCATATCCCATTTTACAAGTCGCTCTTCCTGATGGCAACTCGTCCAGAAGCTCTAACATCATTTTTGCAAAAAATGGTATCATGAGCACTTAACCTCGCTTCATCCTCGATTAAGGTTAGTCGGCCACCTAATATAGATCTAAATAGCTTGGTTCTCATCAAGGAAGCCAACCAAATCACCACAAATAGTGAATATTAATTTTGGAACTGATGGATTAAATCGAATGGTTACAATATGATCCTCGGGGACAGTTTCGACCAATAACCAAACTAGTCTTTCTTCCGGTTGATCTCTTTGTTGTTCAAGGCATCCAGGATGTTCAGGGAACAACTATTACCATAGTTAACCAGCAAGCAAGATGTTATTTTATTCTCAGTTCAAATCTTCCTCACCCTTGAATTAAACTTTTAACATTTTGATTGTTTGAAACATTCGTTTATATAACACCAAACTGTCATTAGTGGCATCTACTAGACAATAGTCGTATACAGTCTTGGCCAAAAGTATTGAGCACAAATGATAACTTACAATTTCTTTTTTTAAATTAATTAATATTTTGTGGGTCCACCCTTTCCCTGAATTACGGCAGCAATTTTTTTGGGTAGAGAGCTTACAAGTTTTTTACATTCTGCTGGACGTATGGCGCTCCATTCTTGGTGCAAACAGCGTTTTTGGTCTTTTTTGTTATTAATTGTGTAGCGATTGACTCAACACAGACAGCGTTTTAGGTATTCTTGGTTATTTATTGTGTGGTGCCTGACTCTGCGCTTTAATAAACTCCATAAATGTTCTATGAGGTTCAGGTCCGGGGACTGAGTAGGCCACTCCAGAACCTCAATGCTATTTTCTCGAAACCATGCCATTGCGAGGGCAGATTTATGACATGGTGCGTTATCCTGCTGGAATTTAACGCGATCCGTGTTTGTATCACCAAAAAGTGTTAAAAATGAGGAGTAGGAGGACGTTTATGTATTTTGAAGAGTTCATGTGGTTCTCACACATGAACATTTCGCCAACACCAGTATTTTACGGTTGGTACCATACACTCTGGACTAAATGCTTCGCCTACCCGGCAACGCACAAAAGGCACACAAGGTGTACCAAAAATCTGAAATAAAGAAAATGTAGACTTCGAAAAACTAAAATATTTGTATCGATGAATTTTAATTTAAAATCATACTATTTAATATTATTAGGGCATAGAATTGTTAACTTACTTCAAAGTTTAATTCGTCTGACCACACGATATTTGACCAATCTTCTTCGGTGAAACTTTGGTATTTTAAAGCCCATTTATATCGAGCCTTCTTATTTTTTCGGAGAGCTAGGATTTCTTCCTGGCTTTACAGCCTTTTGAACCAGCTTCCTGAAGCCTTCTGCGAGTAGTGCGAGCAGAGATTGGTTTCTTAATTTCTACTGACAACTCAACAGCAAGGTTTGATGAAGTTTTTTCCTATTTTTAAAAGCTTCTCTCACCAACTTTCGGTCGTTAGACAACACAATTAAAACACCAAAAGTGGACTAGATCACTAGATGTGTACACAATGATTGAAAGTAGCGAACTGACGAATAAATACAAAATAGAAAAATAACAAATTTTTTTGCACCAGATGGTTTATTGCCACACCTGCGGTGGGCGTCACCGTTTTTAGTCCTTGTTACATGTCGAAAAAATGATAAAAAACAAAAGGGGTTGTTTTCTGTTGTTATACTTTTCGTCTACGTCCCAAATTTATAGGGTGTCCAATACTTTTGACCAAGGCTGTACATTTATATTACCGATAGTGACTCAGTTCATAATTAAAATGTGCATACCGATTAAGGCCAATTTGTACTAATTAGTGCTCACGGGAAAATTAGTGCTAGTCCAGGACAGCTCCTAAAAAACGGGAAAATAAAATTTTACATTTCGCCTGAAAGACGAGATAAATAAAACCCGATTTCTAGAAAAAACAGAAATAATTTAAGCCTAATTTTAAAACTCTCCAAATGCTTCTAAAACGGTGAAATTTGACCTTATGATAGAAATATAATTTTCATAAATTTTCATTCATAAATTGAGGAAAAACAAACTAACCCCTAAAAGATACTATGTTAAACAAACAATATTCAGAAGTACACCGTTCAATAATATTTGTGTTGAACAACAAATTAAACAATAGAAATAAAATTTTGTACAATCCATGAATAAACAATTCAGATGGCGTATTCCTGTCAGGAATGTCTATAGCCATCCGAAAAATATAGTGGCTGAACTTGTGCTAAACTACTACATTTTTCCAATGGAAATGACCTTATTTTATAAGGATTTGTAATCAGACGAGAAGACAATAAAGAAGTTGACATTCATTGGTTTCTAAAACACTTAATGTTAGAAAATTGTTCATTCAACGATCGTTGTTGTTCAATGGGATTGACCATTTCTGAATTATTCAGTCACTATATTTTTCGGTTAGCAATGGATATTCTTGGCAGGAGTATCGTATCTGAGTTGTTTATTCTTGTATTTTACAACATTTTATTTCTATTTTCAACACAAATATTATTGAACGGTATACTTCGGCTCCCTGAATTAAAAAGGTCCACTTTAAAATGGTGGTTTTACATGAAAAAATTTGACCTTTGACTTTAAAGATATACTTTTACCAAATTTTCAAACTTAACAAATGTGTTTTACAAAAACAAATTTAATTTCAAAATGACACAAGAATAACCCATTTTATGTCATTTTACAAATACATTTTTTAATTAATTTTCAAAATGATTTAAAAAGTAGAAATGAATTCAAAATTTCACGTTTTAAGGAAAATGGTTTCTAGTTTTTTTTTTGTTACAGCTTTTTGTTGTAATGTAGAGAAAGATAAAAAACATACATGTCAAAAAAATTTCATTTGTGAATTATCATTTGTGTATTAATTATGAAGTAAAATAAGCATTTTTTAATTCATTTTGATTAATAAATGCATTAGTTGAAAATTTTGAATGGCTTTAATTTCATATTACAGTAAAAACCCGATTAACCGGCATCCAATTAACCGGAACACTCAGTTAACCGGAATTTTAATTTTTAAGGATTTTTTTTTGCTTTTTTCTCTTTATTTTCTCTTTCATATGCATTTTTTAATTCATTTTGAAATTTGCAATTGTTCTTTGCATATTTTCATTAGTGAAAGCATTACTGTTGGTTCTCATCTGAATGCATTGCAATTATTTGCAAAGGGAAATTTTTGGCTTGTGCGACTGTGTTAGTTATTTCTTATTCTAGTGGTAGTAAAAAATTTTGACATTTTAAGACAAAATAAATTTTCATTTTTAAATTCGTGTTTCTAAAAAAATCAATTAAATTAAAATATACATTTATTAATTACAATAATTATGAATTCCGAGTGTATTGGAAACGTGAGAACGGCAGCTATAGCAATTATAATTTGTAAACAGGTCAGTGAATTTGTAAAGCCTGAAAAAAAAGTGTGTTCGAAAAATGTGGGTACGACCAATTTTTCATCAAAATGAACGAGACTCGTTTGGACATCACAATTTGGTGGCAGAAATGAAGCTCAATGATCACGAATCATTTTTTAATTTTACACGTTTGACGCCAGAATCATTTAATAAATTATTATCTGTGGGTCCTCGAATTTCTAAACAAAACACAAAGTTTAGAATGTGTGTAAACCCATCTACTAGATTGGCACTTACATTAAGGTAAATAAATAAAAAAAATTGTCAAATTGGGGGCTTATTTCAATTAGTTGTAATTTCGTTTTAGATATTTGGCTAGCGGTGACAGCCAACGATCACTGTCGTACAATTTTCGAGTTGGAAAAAGCACTGTTTGTAATATAATAGCAGAAACTCTTGATGCTATATATTTAGGCCTTCAGCAGAACACGCTACCTGAATTGAAATCACATGATTGGCTGGAAGTTGCAGAGGGGTTTAAAACCAGATGGGATTTTCCGAACTGTATTGGAGCCGTAGATGGCAAGCACATAAGGATTATTGTATGTTAATTTATGGCATCAAATACCTCATCATAACACAAATTTTATTATAGGCACCACCAGATTCGGGATCAGAATTCTTTAATTATAAAAACTATTTTTCGATAATATTAATGGCAATATGCGATTACCGCTACCGATTTTTAGCTTTTGATATCGGTGCTCAAGGACGTTAAAGTAACGGAGGAGTTTTCAAAAGTTCGAAAATGGGAAGAAAATTTTCAAATAATTCGATGATGGTACCGGAAAAAAATGAAATTTTTGAAGGTGGCCCAGTTTTGCCCTATTATCTCGTTGGTGACGAGGCTTTTGGCCTTAAACCGTGGTTGATCACGCCATATCCTGGTAAGTCCACTTTTAAACTGGATTTCGAAAAACTGATTTTCAATTATCGCCAATCGAGAGCACGACTAGTGATAGAGAACACTTTTGGGATATACACGGCAAGATGGCGAATTTTGCGAAAGTGTTTAGACACCTCTGTAGAGACAGCTGACAAAATTGTACAGGCTACCATATGTTTACACAATTTTTGTATTATGGAAGACGACAGCAGTATACACCAAAAGAAGTATTGTCCAAGAACTCTCGTCGATCGTGACAGTATAGATAAAACCAATATTATACCCGGTGACTGGAGGAAAAACGTTGAAGTTTTGCCTCAGATTTCTAAACAAGGCAGCTATAATGCTAGCTTCGCTGCGACAGAAGGACGAAACACTTTGGCCGAACATTTTATGACCGATGGGTCAGTACCATGGCAGTGGAATTGTGTTTAAAAAAATAAATATAGTAAAAGATATAATTATGAATTTGTTTTATTTTCAATAATTTCGTTCATATATGATACAAAATATAATTGGGCAGCATATTTTTCTTTGAGGTTTAATTCTCTTAAAAATAAAGTGACTTGGTTGCCAAATAGCTGTTCCATGCCAACTGGTGGTGTTGGATCCAGTGCTACTTTATTTGTGTTGGCTACAAGTTGATTTAGCGGCTCCAAGAAATCTGCAGCCGATGCTGTTGATTTAGAGGTAGAAGAGCGCCCGCTTAATATTCTTGCTCGCTTTCTTGGAGGGAACATAATTTCATCATCTAAAAAACAAAATATGGTTTATAAGTACGATATTAATAATAAACTAGTTTATTTTTTACCTAAATTTGCACTATCCATAGATGTTGGAGACGGCGTCGTTGGGAACATCTCTTGGATATTACTATCTAAACTGCTTTTTTGCCTATAAAATTAAAATAATTAAATTAAAACACGAAATATTTAATATAAAACCACTACATTAAATTCTTACTTGCGCTTGAGTATAACACCGTCCAACCTTCTAAGTTGCTCCAAATGTTTTGGCTCTGTTACAACTTTTGCTGCTGAGCCGCTGAGAGTTACCTTGTCTTTATTGGTATTATACCGCGTATAATTATTTCTCATGTTTTTATACATGGATTTTATTATTTCAATTTGAATTGAAATAGTGGGATATTTCAGCTCCAATTCTTTTTTAATTTCCTCCCACAAATAATTTATTATTGATGGGGTGCGGCTTCGTATAGGTAGCGTATAATCAAAAATTGGAGGTTGGTCGAATATCAAATCTAACATATCCGCCTCAAACGCGAACCGGTTTGCCCCTTCCAACATTTTTAAAACATTTTGTATGCCACTATATGTTTTTTTATTGGATGGCACATTTTTTTAAGTTACTTCATCATCCATGAAACCCTCTTCCAAAACCTCTACCTCTTCATATTCCGAATCCAGTTCGATATAATTCATTTTTCCACCTATAAATAAGATATTAATATTAATTTCATAAAAATATATTGTTAAAAAATTTATTCATTAATAATACATTTTAAATACAAAAATAAATCAAGCATTTAAATAATATATTTTTGTATTGAATTTTGACTCACTTTTGTAGGCTTGTTTAATAAATGAAAACAAATGATTTTGAAATGAACACAAAAAAGTTGTTGTCAATTTTGCTGTGTTTTATGCAGGGTTGAAAATTTCCTTATATAAAATAAGGGAAATTTTCCAGTTTTTGAACAAATGCAAAATTTACACTGGAAAAAGATGTATGCCCGACTACTTTCGATTGCAAATCGCTTTGTAATTTTTTTATGTGTGTGTATAAAAATTTGTATACCGATACGGAATTTGTTGAATGTGTACTATAAAAATGAGAAATTTAAAATCGATTGCAATTAATTGCAAAGCAAGCTCAGATGAGAACGCACAGTTAGTTGAAAATTTGGAATGGCATTAATTTTTTTATTACAGTAAAAGCCTGATTATCTGGCATCCAATTAACCGGAACACTGAGTTAACCGGAATTTTAATTTTTAGGATTTTTTTGCTCTTTTCGCTTTCTTTTCTCATTCATATGCATTTATTTTAATTCATAATGAAATTTACAATGGTTTTTAAATTTTTAAGTTTTTTGACATATTCATTAATTCAGTAATGAAAGCATTAGTTGAAAATTTTGAATTGCTTTAATTTCCATATTGCAGTAAACGCCCAATTATCCGGCATCCAATTAACCAAAACTAAAATTATTTTTTAGAAATTAATTATTTTATTATTCGGAAATTCATAGAAAATATACTTTCCATTCCATTTTTTTGCATTATTCTATTTGAATTGAATGTTAAAATCGTACCCCAACTATTATTTGCAGTGTGTATTTATTATTTGCAATAAATTCAATAACTGATGTATAAAAAAAATTTCTGGTACATGTTTTGAAAATAAATAAACGAAAATCCTAAAATATAATGAAGACAAGCGAAATTCTCGTAAAATTTCTACTGTTAATGAAACATTCAATTATCCGGAACTTTCGATTATCCGGAATGCTCTCATCCTCTACCTTTCCGGATAACAAGGCTTTTACTATAGTGTATATTATAGTAAAAGCCCTGTTATCCGGAATGCTTGGGGATGAGAGCATTCCAGTTAATCGAAAAACTAGAAATTTTACGATAACTATTTCATTATTTTTTAGGATTTTCGTTTGTTTATTTTCAAATTTTGTACCAAAAAAGAATTTTTTTATATATCAGTTCATTAAATTTATTGCAAATAATAAATACATAAATATTATTTATAATATAGAGTACACCCATACGAGCACCCAAAATTTAATAATCCATACTATATTCAATATTTCACTAACCTGACTATGTAATACGACTTTACACATTCAATTCAAATAGAATAATGAATTAAACAGAAAAAGTAAAGGAAAGTATGTATATTTTCTATGAATCCCCGAATAATAAAAAAAAATAGAATCCCTTGTAAAAAAAAAAAATTAATTCTAGCAGTTAAAATTCCGGTTAAGTGGGTGTCCCGGTTAATTGGATGCCGGATAACCGGGCTTTTACTGTAATATGCAAATAAAAGCCATTCAAATCTTTCAACAACTAATGCTTTCATTAATGAAAATGAGCAAAATCAATTGTAAATTTCAGTATGAACTAAATATGCATATGAAAGAGAAAATAAAGGGAAAAAAAGCAAAAAAAAAATCATTAACATTAAATTCCGGTTAACTGAGTTTTCCGGTTAATTGGATGCCGGATAATTTGGTTTTTACTGTAATATGAAAATTAAAGCCATTCAAAATTTTCAACTAATGCTTTCATTACTGAAAATGAGCAAAAAATAATTGCAAATTTTAAAACAAATTAAATATGCATATGAAAGAGAAAAGAAAGAGAAAAAACCAAACAAAATTCCTAAAAATTAATCTTCCGCTTCTCAGTTAAGACTCCCGGTTAATTGGATGCCGGATAGCCGGGCTTTTACTGTAATATGAAAATTCAAGCCATTCAAAATTTTCAACTAATGCTTTCATTACTGAAAATGAGCAAAAAACAATTGTAAATTTCAATATGAATTAAAAAATGTATATGAAAGAGAAAAGAAAGAGAAAAAAGGAAAAGAAAAATCCTAAAAATTAAAATTCCGGTTAACTGAGTGTTCCGGTTATTTGGATGCCGGATAATCGGGCTTTTACTGCAATATGAAAATAAAAGCCATTCAAAATTTTCAACTAATGCTTTCTCATTAATGAAAATGTGCAAGAAACAATTGAAAATTTCAAAATGAATTAAAAAATGCATATGAAAGAGAAAAGAAAGAGAATAAAGCAAAAAAAAATCCTAAAAAATAAAATTCCGGTTATCTGAGTGTTCCGATTAATTTGATGCCAGATAATCGGGCTTTTGCTGCTATACATGTTTACGTCTTTTTTCGATCATAAATACACATTTTATTTCATTTATAAAGATACTTCTTAAATCATTTTCAAAATGTCTTATGATATGCATTAATAAAGTCAGCTTTTTTTTATTTCATTTTCATAAATTTTTAAATAAAAAAAAACGCTGGTTTTAAGTCCAAAAACCCCCCATTCTTAAGTCAGCCTTTTTAATTCAGGGAGCCGTATACCTCTGTATATTGTTTGTATAACATAGTATCTTTTAGGGGCTAAATTGTTTTTCTCAATTTATGAATGAAAATTATATTTCTATGATTTTCCAAATTTTTCGGTTTAGCCGCCTTTAGAATTTTATCGGGTTTTATCAATTGTTCAGTCTTCCAGCAGAAATTTGAAATTTTATTTTCCCATTTTTTCGGCTCTAGCACTAATTTTTCCCCGTTAGCACTAATTAACACAAATTGGGCTTAATCGATATGCAAAGTTTAACTTTGGAATTCAAAAGTTTCCCTGTTGTAGGGTTACCCTTCGAATCAAAGAGCAGATGTTTCATGGTCTATCAGACTATCAGTCAACAATTGTCAAAAAAAAAACGAATAATTATTATTCCACTTGATTCCGTATCATTCACCTATTGTTTTCTTAACTTTAAATTTATTGTATTTCATCACAAAAAAAAAATATTTATATTATTGGTTGTTGGTCCAAACGTAAAAACTAAATTTATGATCGTGAACGAGGGTTTGAACAACCAAAATAGAATTGCAATTCATGTCATTGTGTTGTTCACTTATCGAACGGAAATTCTTTCTGGTCTTAAACACACTATATTATGAAGAACCATTGTATAATTTATAAATTTCCTTTCTTTTCATCAAAGACGCAAAATACGAGGTATATTATGTGCAAACCGATACAACTTTACTAACACTGATACATTTAACAGACACTTTTTATCGGCTTGCGGCAGAAAAACAAATCATTGAATCTTTTGTAATCAAATAACTCTTTTAGGGTTATAATAAAATATCTCTGAACTATAGAGAATAAAAAGTTTATATGTGATCATTTAATTTTCGTGTGTCAATATGTGCATTATACCCGCAAATTACAAACGGCACACAACACATATCCCATAATCAGATATTTTTTATGACCGAACATATACGTTTTGTTGTGACAGAGTGAAACTTAATCCAAATCCCTGTCATTTTATTACATCCATAAAAGAACGGAAATTTTTTTGTTGCCTGGTTTAAGTACTTACAATGTACATCATTATTTTGGTATCGTAAAAATCATAAAAAAAAGTTCCAAACATTTTTCTTATCCCGAGAATGTTTAGAGACCGAAACGAAACAGTCTTAATGCGTTGTATTTGTATAAGACGGAATACATTTAATTTGGCCCTTAATAATATGCGGTTTAGCATAAACTTAGCACATCAAATTCGCATTAAATATTAATTTTAACTGGCCAGTCAGCGTTTGATCTTGGGTTTGTACTATTGAATCGAACACCTTGAAGTTTGTTTAAGAAATTAATTTTTTTGGAAATTATACAGTGGAACTGTCTGAGGAAACTATTTTTATTTTATTGGAAAAACAGAGGTCGAAGCCCCACACGGTATTCAGATCTTTGGTACAAACACGGAACAACTTCATGAAAATTCACCACTAAACGATTTTATGTGACAACCAAAAGGAAAATATTAAAAACGTATAAATACGCTACAAAACCTGTCTTATATGATCAAAAATCATTATTCTTGCTTAAATTACAGAAAACTTCAAGGTCAACCTCCAAGAGGCACGTCATCAAGAGAATTTTGTAAAAACAGAATTTGGTCAGCGCCACCTTTGGGGTAGCACCGTAAATAAAGGAAATAGAAAAGAATGAACGCAATCGATTAAGCCGGGTAATCTGATAATTGGCTAAACCCAAAAATTGGTCAGGCCTCCTTCAAGTACAATAAAACAGTTAAAAAGATTTATTTATAATGCTGCGCATGCCACGGTTTAATAAAATTTTAAGCTTTGATTTCCAACCATGATTTTTCTAGTTGTCCTGCTTCTAAAAGAATTGTTTTTTTTTTATATTACAGCTAGTCCAACTGGTATGATATCAAAGGGCCGAATGTCGAAGGGCCGAATGTCGAAGGGCCGAATTTCAAAGGGGCGAATGTGTCGAAGGGCCGAATGTTGAAGGGCCGAATGTCGAAGGGCCGAATGTGTCGAAGGGCCGAATGTGTCGAAGGGCCGAATGTCGAAGGGCCGAATGTGTCGAAGGGCCGAATGGGTCGAAGGGACGAATTTTTTTTTTTAATTGTTTTTTTGTTTTTAGAAATATATTTTTTTTATTTTTTTATTTATTTTACATATTCCTTTTTCTAACAAAAAACAAATTGGCACTATTTAAGTGCAAACCGCACAAATGTGTGGGTAAAAAATTATAGAATGTAATGGCGTTTTTGATAAAAAAGTTTGGGTAAGAGGAATTTTTTTTAAAAAATTACGCCAAAAATGTCGCTTTTGTGGAAGTACAACCAACACAATTGTGTATATATTTATATTGTTTTTTTTTCGAACGAAAATAATTTTAAAAGGAATGCACAAATGCTTAACTTGGGTCAAAACACATACAAAAATAAATTTTTGACATGGTACTTTTAAAGTACCCACACAATTGTGTTAACGGGCAGGAAAAGGGATATACCTATTTGTGGGGCATGACAAAATTTTCCTTCACCAAAATGTACCGCTGACTGCAGACGTGAAAAATAGTAAAATACATAAATTCATGAAAAATTCATTTATGTTTAATAAAAAAAATTTACAAAATATTCAATAAAACAACAAATTTAAAAAATTATATTTCTAAAAGCAAAAAAAAAAAATTCTGCCCTTCGACCCATTCGGCCCTTTGACATTCGGCCTTTCGACACATTCGGCCCTTCGACACATTCGGCCCTTCGACATTCGGCCCTTCGACATTCGGCCCTTCGACCCATTCGGCCCTTCGACACATTCGGCCCTTCGACATTCGGCCCTTCGGCATTCGGCCCTTCGACATTCGGCCCTTCGACATTCGGCCCTTTGTACCCATTCCGTCCAACTTTCCCTTTCCCTTGTGGATTTCATTCCAGAAACCTTCTTGTAATGTCATTCGATTTCGTCAGTGCTTGGCTATTCGAGGCTTGAACAAGTCGAAGTACGCATCCTTCTACGAAAACTTGATGATAACTCTAAAGCAATATAGGCCGAGCATTCAGTGGAATGAGTCAATCTAGAATTCTCTGAGTTCCTTAAATTTTTGAGTCGACGTATTTACACGTTAGAGTCACTAACATATCCGTCGAAGTCAAAGCGATCCACTCGAAAGCTATAGAAGTAAAGGGACAGTCAAGAGCAAGAAGGAGAAGTGAGCAAGAAGCAAGTGAGCAAGAAGGAGAAGTTGGTAGTCACGCTGCGGAAAACCCGGTTTATCAATGTGCGATGTGTAACGACATGGTGGTTCCATTTTTCAATGTTCAATGGTAGAGCAAATGATCGAAATGAGTTTGCAAAACGCACAAATCGCTGCTTTAATTGTCTAAGCAGCAGTCATCTTATTTTTCGATGTAGATCCAGATGACGATGTCAACGATGAAAAAACACAACCCGCTGTTACATCCCGAAAAAGCCTCTGGTGAATATACTCAAACTACGTCTAATCCATCCTCAGAAGAAATCAAGAGTCATTACTGTCAAAGCAACAGCATTTCAGCAATTCTCCCTACTGCTGTAGTGCAAATCGTTGACCATTTAGGAAAAACAACGCCGTGAAGGGCCCTGCTGCTGATGAAAAGAAACGCTCGTATATCGATTAGTGGATTTGGCCATTCGAACGCGGGAATATTGAAAGGCATGGTGACGTTAAAGGTTAAAACTAATCATCATCCTAATTTCTAGTCGACGCACGTGTGATGACAAAAGTTATTAGCAAACTACCTCCACAAAGCGTAAACAGCAATATAAAGACATACGCGGACATCAAATTATAACTGACCCCGATTATAACAAGATGGACAATATCCACTCACTCTTTGGAGCTGATTACTTCTTCAATATTCTTTGGAAAGGGCAGATTAGAACAAACGCGAACGAGCGGGTCCTACAAAATACGATACTCCAATGGATATTTCGGGGCAACCCGGGCTTTCCAGAAATAGTGGATTAGTTTCAAGTATTCAATCAAGAAAGCGACACGGTGACCATCGATTGAAATTTAAGGAGGTTTTGTTTGAACTCGAATCACTCAACGAGGAGCAAAATCTATTAACACCAGAAGACAATTTCTGCGAAAACCATTTTGCACAAAACGTAAAAAGGAACTCTGAAGGTGGTTTCGTAGATAGACATGCTATATAATATAGCGGAATTTTGACAGCGGAAAATAAGAGATTACGCTACTCGCCGCAAGTGGCAGCACTATCACTAAAAAGAATTTATTTTGTAATGTAATTACCAGCGGTTACCAATTTTTTATTCATTATGTATATATTTTTTCACCAAATAAAACAGCTCAGCGGAATAAAATTATAGAAGTGATCCTTAAAATATACTGTTAAAGTTAGCCGAAAGTTTCCAGCCGAAAGATAATGCAGATAGTGTCTTGAATACAGCAAAAATCAGTCATGAACTCGAATTTAGGTGAATTTAGGATCGAACTACATCATTCGGGTGAAGGAGAAATTATTTCAGTTTATAGGAATTTAAAAATCGATAAGGGCGAGAGTATAGAGTTTAAAAATAGTCAAGACACTATCTGCATTATCTTTCGGCTGGCAACTTTCAGCTAACTTTAACAAGGTCCTTAAAATGGCAAATTGATTGATCTCCGAAGTAAAGGAACTCGGTATTTTTTTATTTATTTTTTTGATGTGTAAACATCTTTACGCGCGTATGCCAAAAATTTTTGTATGGTAGTAAACTTTCAAATGAAACGAACGGAAATGACGTACTACGTTTAAATATCTTCATTGAAAAAAAGAACAAAAACAACAAAATACATATATAAATTTTGTACCATACACATAGTCTGAGTGTATATGTATATATAAATAGTATGGAAAGAAAACAAAGAAACATTTATAAAATTAAATAGAAACGACGAATCGACGAATCGACATTTTCAGCGAACAGAAAAAATAAAAAAATTTAAAATAGCGTGTGCCACCACAATTTATGCACTATAGAGAGTGGTACCTATAACGAGATAGTATACTCTTACGATAAAAAACACAGTCAACAACTTGTGTATGTTGCTTTATCACGATCTCGTAGAGCAGTTCATCACGTCGGCTAACAATGATTATGTCTTCTACCATGAACGTAAAAATGCAACCTCATTTGGTCCTCTTCAAAATGAGTTAACGCGCCTCACCACAAAACTGCTAAGTAGATGTAATGGCGAATTTTATACGAGATATAATGACGTCTGGTTTTTAACATTGAACTGCCAGAATCTCAGGTCGCTTCACTTCGACCTAACTGATACAGTCACACAGGGATGCTCAATTCTTTTGCTCTCCTAGAATGACCTGCATGTTCAATTTTCCTAATTTTCAATGCTGCGTTCAGTTCAAGAGAGTAGTCAGCGGGCGCTTGGAGTAGCAGTATATAAAATTTCAAGTAGAACTCATACAGTCACCTCGCATAAGGAAATCATCGTTGGACAAACAACTGGTATGAGCGTAACAACACAACCCATTGGCGATATAAGATGCTTTTGGTAGTTGTATACACCTCGCCGAATAAAGCTGTCGAAGACATAATCAAGTACATACATTTCGTCTTTGCTCCATATTCTGAAAGAATTTCAAAAATTCTACAAGGAGACTATAACAACTTTTGCCGATGATTATGAGCAGGGATTTCAAATTACTGCTCCCTAAGCTGAATCACTTATAAACTTCCTGCGATACGAATTCGATTTGCACAAGAAAGCAGATCGAAATATATCTACCACGAGAAATAGGACCGCGTCTTTGATGCTTGCAGCTACCATAGGCCAATTGCGTTGGTTATACCGAAAGAGTAATAGACCAATTTGATGGTAATAAGCGAATGAAAAAATCTGGTTAGTAAAATTTCATTTCCTCTTCCTTCAAAGTAAACCATACACTCGCACTATACATATGCCATGTTTACACATCTCCTTGAGAGTACTAATGGACTCACTCTTTTTTATTTTATTTTATTCCAAAATTAGTCAGCGAACAGACATACATCCAATAACACGCTGTCGATAAATTACAATTATAAGTACATACGAAAGTAACAAAAAATAATAATAATAACAATAACAATATTTAATAATAATAATAACAATAATGATAAACAAAAATAATCAAGGAAATCGATAATATAAGTAAATTACAATCATAGTGATCTATTATAGTATTGAAGTACATAATTAAAGCTGGACTAGCAATTAATACAATATCAGACCATCAATAAATTCGGAAACTTAACTAATTCAATGCTTTTACGATTGTTGGTCTGAACTGCTCCGGAGAAAATACAAAGAGATCATGTATATTTAAAAATTCATTATACGAACGTTGTAACCTTGTTAATGGATTTGAAAACCCAAGATTAGTCCTAGAAAAAGATGGCAGGAACAACATAGAGTTTCTAATACCGACCACAGGAGCATAAAAATTAATATTACTCAATGACGATGTCTCACATAGGCTGTTAACTATCTTATAAAGAAACAACTCATCAAGAAAGAGCCTTCTGTTTTCAAGCGATTGAAATTTGAATATTTTAATTCTAGTATAATAACTAATATAGCTACTGAAAGGGATACATTTATACGTAAGAAAATTTGTAAATTTGCGTTGGACCTGTTCAATTTGAGTTTTATAAACTTCATAGTTTGGATTCCATATTTGGCTACAATATTCTAAACAGCTGCGAACTATACTTTGATAAAGAACAATGAAAAAAGCTGCATCACGAAATTCTTTACCACGACGAAAAATAAATCCAAGAAGTTTATGAGCTTTAGCACACACTGCAGTTATTTGAAAATCAAATCTAAGTTTAGAATCAAATATGACACCTAGGTCAGTTATCTGAGAAACTTTTCCCAACAGGATACCATCAATATTGTAGGGAAATTGTATTGAATTAACTTTCCGCGTATATGACCGCGTATATGATCACCACACATTTTCTAATATTAAGTTTTAATTTATTTAAACTTGACCATACTTGAAGTTTGTTTAAATTTAATTGAAGGTCTAAGCAATCATTGTAACTAGCAATCGATGTAAAGATTTTTAGATCATCTGCATACAATAAGTATTGACATGATTATATGGGCGGAATATCATTGATAAAAATCAAAAACAAAAGAGGACCAAGCGTGAACCCCTGCGGCATCCTAGATTTAGCCATAATTGTCTTTGATAGGAAACCGTTAAATTTAACTTGTTGTATACGCTCTGAAAGGTAAGATCTTAAAAAAATCAAAAATCTGTCAGGTAAACCAATGATAGCACATTTCCTGAGTAAAATTTTATGTGGGACTGTATCGAATGCCTTTTCAAAATCTGTGTAAACACAATCCACTTGTCCACCAAGATCGACATTATTAAAAACATAATTGGTGAAATCAAATAGGTTTGTTGTGGTCGATCTTTTAGGAAAAAAACCATGTTGCGAATTATTAATTAGATGCCTAACATCATTGAAAACAAACTCGTACACAAGTTTCTCAAAAATTTTACTAAAAATATTTAAAATTGATATGGGTCTATAATTCATTATATCACTTGCATCAAGTTTTTTATGGACCGGTACTAAATACGCTCTTTTCCATACAGCAGGAAAAACACCAGAGTTTTATGATAAGTTAAACAAAATTGTTAGAGGTTTAGCTAACTGAACTTTGAGTTGAGAAATAAAATGACTGGATATGTTGTCAGGACCCGCACCCTTATTATGATCAAGAGTAGAAATGATTTTCAAAACTTTATCCTCAGTTATTAATTCATCAAAATAATTATAATCACGTTCGATGTGATTAGTCAGGTTGCCATTAGCACTACAATTATCATCATTAGATACATATACTGACTCGAAGTGATCAGCAAATAAGTTGCTTATAACATCAGATTGAGTTCCAATAACATTATTTAGTTTCATGCACGACGGGTATCCGGATTTAGCTGTGAGCGTCTTAGAATAATTCCAGAATAGCTTAGGATTTTTCTTTAAGTGAGTTTCAACATACTTTACATATTTAGAGAAGCAATTATGGATCTCATATTTTACTTGTTTACGCAAATTGGAGAATATCATATACTCATTAGGATCCTTAAATTTACGGTGTCGCTTATGATGTTTATTTTTTAAAGTAATGAGTTTAACAAGTCGAGCAGAGTACCATCTAGGAAATCCTGAACGCACCTTGGTTCGGTTAGAAGAAATTGCAAGACTATTCAAAATTTCATAAAATTTATCAACAGCTTGGTCAATATTACAATTCATAAAGATATGATTCCAATTGAGTGACTCGAGCCTTCTTTGAGTTACTGCGTAGTTAATTAACTTGAAATTAGGTGTAGTAGGCTCTAGATAAGGTAGAAATTTAAGAATACAATTTTCAACTCTAATGATAAATGGCGGATGATGACTATCTATTTTAGACAACGAAGAATTACTAGGAACAACAGTAATTGTAGTACAATTGGGGTTTACGAACACTAGGTCAAGGATTCTGCCATTAAAATTTTTTACATGGTTTAATTGTTTTAAATCAGTGAGTAATAAGGTTTCCAAAAGATAATTAGCAGATCGACCATAACCAGTCGTTGGTAAAACGTCCCGGAAGTCAGGGCTCCAAGGTATCATTGGAAGATTGAAATCACCTATAACTAAGAACTCCGACTCAGGTGATGAAACAAGAATCAAATCAGAAAGCTTGTTGCAAAATCGTTCATAGTGTTCGAACTAAGAATCATTTGGAGGCAAATACAAGAGGCATATAACTAAAGATTTACCATCTGAAAGCTTAACCTTCAACCAAATGTTTTCAAAAATATCATTAACTGAATCCAACTCCACAGCTATAATGCTCTTTTTAATAATGATGGCAACACCACCTCCATGATTCTTAGTAGAGATATTTAGATCTCTATCTTTCCGTATAACATAATACCGATCATCTAAAAATTCATTGTTGTTGATAGAATCGTTGAAATTTGTTTCAGTCAAGCAGATCGGATCATAATCATGTTGTAGAACATTCAATTTGAAGTTAAGAAGTTTCGACCTTAGTCCTCGACAATTTTGATAGTAGATATCCATTAATAACTAAAAATAAATACAAAAGAAAAAGAAATTAATGATAATTAAGAATAATTGAGATTTAAATGTGATTATTTTTTAATTTATCCAAATCCGCTGTACAGGTAATTTCCAGCGGTTCACAGTTCTCGTCCTTCTTCACATAAACAGTACCACCACTGGCCCATATAAATTTAAACTGAAATGGCTCAGCTTGCAATATTTTTTTTGTTTCATGGAGTAATACACGCTTCATTTTTGGCAGATAATCAGCTACGAAGATATTACAAACATTTCCATTGATATTAAGTAGGTATATGAAATGTTGAAATTTAACAATATTTCGCCTTTCCGTCATTTCTTCAACTAGTAGCCAATGATTTTGGTTGTTTTTCTAATAGCTTAGGCTATACTAAGACTATATGGAAAATTTGGGGAAAATTCATGGACTAGAATTTTCACTAGAATTTTTTCATTTCCTTCGGCCTATTAAGTTATTTTCAGTTTTTGGCCAATATCTCAAAAACTTTTACTCTTAACCAATACTTTCGGTTAGTTTTCTAATAGCTTAGATCATACTGAGACTATATGGAAATTTTGGGGAAAATTCATTGACTAGAATTTTCACAAGAAGTTTTTGATTTTCTGCGGCCATATAAGTTATTTTGAGTTTCTGGACAATATCTCAAAAAGTTCCACAAGTAACCAATACTTTCGGCTAATTTTCTAATAGCCTTAGGTCATATTGAAACTATATGGGAAATTTGGGGAAAATTCATGGACTAGAATTTTTACAAGAATTTTTTGATTTTCTACGGCCATATAAGTTATTTTCAGTTTTTGGCCAATATCCCAAAAACTTCCACTAGTAACCAATACTTTCGGTTAATTTTCTAATAGCTTAGGTCATACTGAGACTATATGGAAAATTTGGGGAAAATTCGTTTTTGAGATATTGGTCAACTGAAAATAACTTATATGGCCGCAGAAAATCAAAAAATTCTTGTGAAAATTCTAGTACATGAATAATATATAAAAGTAAGTAAATTTTGTTTTCAAACAGATTTTGCTTTAATTATATACTTCTTTCATATTGGAGATTATTTTTTCATTTATACACGGTTTGACTGCGCGCGAAAACTCAAAATTACAGTCTGATTCACTTTACTGTTTTTTGTATTTAACTCGATTAGCTGCATTCCTGTATATACTATATATCTTGTAGGAGTGCGATTAATTTCTTTGGCATATGTCCATTCAACAAAATGCCTGTAGTTACAGTAGTGAATACCATTCGTTAGACCGCTCAATGATGACGCTTGTTGTTTTAATAGGATCGGATTAGGTTCCATTAGTGCTTTCTTTGCTTTAGCTGCTGTTAATACGCCCACACATTGTTCAAGTGTGTTACATTGCGTCCAGAGAATATCAGGCAATAATCCTTTGCTTGTGTTTTATTCGCCACTGTTTTTTCATCATTTCACTGAGGCCGAGAATTTCGAATTGGTAACGATTCATCTCTTTCTCTAATTCTGCTAGCCGCGATGCTTCTGTTAGAGTTCTGATGTTCCAATTTCCGATTCGTGTCCGCGTACGATAGCTGGCGGTTGACATTTGTATTTGACGGTTTGTATTAGTTCTTATATAGCATTCGTTTCTGTAATCATTTTTTTTTGCAATCTCTTGTGTATTGAGAGCTCAATTTTTACTCATGAGCCAGTAGATTTTTCATTTTCCTATACTTGATTTTAAACTCTTTTTTTCTTCTTCATGCGCTCTTTTCATCCTAACTAACCATTGAGCGTTATCCCAAGGTGTTTATAGCTGTATTTGCACATGGAATTTGATTTGGGTTAAGACCGACAGGAATCCGGTTGCTTCAGATGTATTAATTTGGCTTCATTTAATAAGATGCGATAATTCTAAGTTCAGTTACTCACTGTGTTATCTGCATTTTGAAGTTAACTTGTTGCCTCCGATATATCTTTGCTGAAAAGTTGCTACTGTAGGAGTGTAGCACCTTGAATAATCGGTAAGTTTTTTTTTTTTTTTTTTTTTTTTTTTTTTTTTCAAAATTAAAGCACGCAGGCTTATCATTTATTTTCAAAACGATTTTTTACATATAATAATAATAATATACAAAATGAAAACAAATGAGTAGGGTAATCATCACCGATTTAACGGCAGTATTGATTTACCCTTTAACAAGAAAAATTTGAAAAAAAAAAGTTATGAATATTACAATAAAAATTTAACAAAAAATATAAAAAATATAAACAATTGAAACTAAAATTAAAATTAAACTTAGCTGTTTAAGCCCTTTCAACTGTAGAGTGATTTTCTCTAAATCCAAATAGGTGTGGTGGAATTAAACATCTCTCTTCTAATATCGGTTTCAGCCTCTTGAGCAGCAGTTTATCAATCCATTGACGTGGAACATATTTTAGTCCGAAGGCTGCAAGTCTTCCAAATCGGCGGCAAATAAAGAGACTAGCTGCTTGTCTCTTTTAGCCCAGAATCCTCTATCATTTTTCATTGGTGGCACATGCATTTTCGTTCTTTTTAACGCATTCGTTGCTTTCCAAAGTTTGTAATCATCATCTTTTAGTACAGAAAGACCTCAAAATTCTCAATTTATGCTTTCGGTTTTATTTCCTTTATTAGTTGTTTTAATTAGTTACACAAATTAAACGAAATTGTTGTGCTGTGGCGCAAGAGTTTACTGTCAGAGTTTACTGACTGAGTTTGCTTTCCGTTTCTCTCTACTAGTCATCTGACCTGAAGAGGATAGTTGTGTTTCCTTATGGAGTTGGTTTTGAGGAACAGATGAACATTCCAAAGATGTTTGTTGGATGAATTATGCTGTTTTCGTTATAACTAGTACGAATTTTTATTAATCTGGTCTTCTTCAGCACCCCATTTCCTTTCTTTAACTTAACGATTTAATTGCTAATTTGAGGAGCCATTTTTTCTATTTTATTAAGTCTTCTACGAATCAGTTTCCTCTAATAGGCATCGCAATGGTTGGCGCACCACAGAATCCATTAAGCCATCCTCGTTAGAGGGGGGATTATCCAACAAGCAAGTTGGGGAACCACCTGGGGTAAAAATTGTTTTTTGTTGAGAACTAATTGCTTTAAGGATGGATTATTGAAGCAGCTACCAAACTAACCAGTGAAATTGGTAATAGATCAGCGGAGAGAACACCATTTGCTACGTTCTAGGTGTTCTGTTACAAAACCCTTTCTGATCGCTCGAGTCTTGTTGGTTAATTAGCAGGGAGCTTCACGCGTGCTTAGTTGCTAACATTTAGGCTTGTTTATGGCCTTCTAGAACCCTTATAATCAATTTTATTTCAGATTAATGGATCATTGGTCCATGAAATGAACCAACTTTCAACTTTCAAGGTTACTGAGTAAGACATACTGGCATTTCGCGAAAGGTTTTGTTCGCTGCACGTTGGTGATGAAGTTGTTGTCATGTTATTTATCTTTGCCACTCGAATTTTTGTTGGAAACAGTTTTTTTTAGCAAAAATGATCTGAGCCGATTTTTTGGCAAATTTAATTGATGATATTGATATACTTTCCAAAATATTTTCAACGAAAAAACTCCTACAGATGCTACCACTTCCGATGTATGAAGTTTTATCCCGATCAATTGCAGTTGTACTGCTGTGGCTTGTTCAAGATCCGAATTTATATTAAAAAAAAAAATTATTGCAAAATTTAGTTAGGATCGTTTAGTTTATGGTCGTTTTTCTTGTAAATAAAATACTTTTCATAATATTTGCAGAAAACGAAAAAGCTTTTATGCAAACTGCTGGAACCACTTAATTTATAGAAAAAACTTTAGTATGAATCCTAATTCTTGTAGAGAATGTTATGTTTTCAAGCAGTCTCGCCTATATTGAGAATAATGCAGAAAAGTGCTGCGAGCAAATTAAGAATTCTTTAAAATTAGGTGCTCTTTAAAGTTGAGGGAGAATTAAAATTCAACCAACAGTTTCTGTTTTCCTATAACACTTTCTTCTTCCTTATTTCTCTCTCTAATAAAAACTGAAAACCGCGGGTAGGAGAAGATCACGAATAAACATTTTTGAAGTGCTCTTTGAACGGGTTTCAAATTTATATTTTACTTATAAATATTAAAAAATTAAGACTCTGGACCAGACTAATTAATTAATAAAACAACATTTTTTTACAAAATTCCACTTTATTCATCAACATATTGAAGTTTCCTTGAAGATTACGTTGGATACACATTCATTCCAACGCTTCTCTAACATTTCAGTGTCTTTCATTGGCTTGGTGAAAAACAACTTTGCTTTTCCTTTTGGAGCCTTTTTTCGCACTTTCTTCCTTCAAACGCGCCAACAAAGCCACTTAATATTCGCTGTTGATGGTCTTTTCTTTCTAAAGATTCCAACATACGGAAGCTAAAACCTTACCCTCCTACATTTGCGTTTTTGGCTGCTTCGGATGAATTTACCAGATGTTATTCACTCAGCTAATGAACGTTTTGATTTCGGAGTCCTGAAATATGTCATCCATTGTCACATACTGATGGAAAAATTGAGACGTTAGTGAGAAGTGTGGTACCCACTATGAACACAGCTTTCTCATGAAGAAACGTTCATACATAATACTATATGCACTGCCTTCCAAAATGTTTAAGGTGTCAACTATATCACACAACTTTTCTTTATGGTCTCCCAAAGTAATTTTTTGCACGTTTTGGCAACGTAAGCCAACGGCATCATCAGTGTTTGTAAAGCCATATTTTATTCAGAAAACCAATCCTCGATGGTTGATTTTGGTGAAGCAGACCCTTTTAATTGCTTTGCTTGAACGGTAGTTTTTCCTCTCGTGTTTGGAAAATAACAAAAGTGCCGTTACTAAAACAACTGTAACTTGTTCACTAATGGTCTACTTCTCGATTTTGCTAATTCCGCCATCTATGTGTCACCCTCGAAACTTATTGAGTGACGTAATACTAATAATATACAACTTACATATTTGTAATATTCCATCCTACATAATGTCTGTTGGAAATACCATTCCTTTATAAATTTTCTAAATCTTCTTAACATTTTTATTGAATATTACACCAGGTGTAATTTAGGAGGTGACTTATATATTTTGCGAGCATAATTGATAAACTAATTAATTTTGTTTTTTTTTATAGTTATAAATGAAAAAGGAAAATATTAGACCTTTATAAAATGGGGCACAGAAGAAAAATAAATCAATTTGAGGTTAATACGAAAAATGTTGTATGGTGTTCAAAAGCTTCTAATTTTGAGAGGTACAGAAAATGTCTGTATAATAATATTAATAACGATAATAAATATTAATAACAAGATTAATTTATTTTATTAGTATCTAGTAAATTTACTTCGAGTAATGAGGCGAGAAAGGTTAAATAAAATATATCTTTTTGTGTGGAATGAGTTTTTCAAGGATTCAATTTTTTTCTGTTTTTAGGGTTATCATAAAAAATTCAATAACATAAAAATCCTAAGTGATAATAAAAGTTAATGTTTTATGGAATATTTAATACTTACATATTTTTTATTAAAATATACGAGATTATTAATTTTCAAAAGGTTTTGTCATTAATATTTTAATTTTAATTGAGTATCGTTAAAATTTTGCATATACATAATCTGAACGTGTTCAAAGTTGAAAATGTGTTACATACCTGCAACGTGATATTTGGTCGCATCGGGAAATATAATTTTAATAGTACCACTAGAACGTATATTCAACTGTTGCTTAAATATTGGATTTTGCAAGACATTGCACAAAAATAAATACAGCATCTTAGCATCGAAAAACAAAACAACGACTGGCGCGAGCAGCAACGTTCCACCGATGTAAAGTTCTTGGACAAAAATTTATGCGAGTGTTAAACAAATAACCTGGCAAACATCTCAGAGATTAGCTCGCATAGTGACTATATACGTTCGGAAAGGGACACATTGAGATATTTAAAACAGTGAGCCCTATCTTACTAAAGGAGGTGATTTACTTTATAAAGCACTTATAAGACCTTTGCTTGGCTTTCGGAAGCGAGAGCTGGACCTCTAACGATTGTGGATTATTATCTACCTTCGAAAGAAAGGTCATTCGCTCAATCTTTGGTCCAATTAAAGTTGCGAGCAGCGAATATCGAATTCCACGAAATAAAGCAACTCCTCGGAGGCAGCGGTATCATCGGTTTCATCAAATCTAATCGAGTGGGATGGCTTGGCCACGTTACAAGGTCCCCACAACAACGGAGACCCCGACTACGCTGGCGTGACGACGTCGAACAAGACCAACATATACTAAGATGTCGAAACTGAAGGACTATAGTGCAGGCGCAAAACCCCTTCATGGATATGAAGCTAGAGAGAGAGAGAGAGAGAGAAAAAAAAGAGAGAGATAGAAATCAAGGTGATGCTTGTTCTTCTGGCGTCCACGGTGTATCAGTTAATACTTCTTCCTGTTCCCAGAATTTTTTCAATCATTCTTCTTCTAATGCACTAAACCAAGGGCTAGACCCCAATTCTGTCCCCAATTTTGTCCCCAACTTTGTCCCTAATTTTGCCCCTAATCCTGTCCCCAATTTTGTCTTGAATTTTGTCTTTAATTTTGTACCGAATTTTGTCCTAAATTTTGACCCCGATTCTGTCCCCAATTTTGCCCTCTATTTGGTTCCCAATTTTGTCCCCAGTTTTGTCTATAATTTTGATCCGAATTTTGTCCCCAATTTTATCACAAATTTTGGCTCTAATCCCCAATATTGTCCCCAATGTTGTCCCCAATTTTGTCAATAATTTTGTACCCTATTCTGTCCCCAATTTTGTCCCCAATTTGTCCATAACTTTATCCCTATTTTGGTACCAATTTTGTCCCCATGTTTGTTCCCCAATTTTGTCCCGAATTTTGCCCCCAATTCTGCCCTCAATTTTGACACCAATTTTGTCCCCAATTTAGTCCCCAATTTTGTCCCCAATTTTGACACCAATTTTGTCTTCAATTTTGTCCCCAATTCTGTCCCCAATTTCGTCCCCAATTTTGTCTCCAATTTTGTATAAAATTTTTTACCCAACTTGTCCCCAATTCTGTCTCCAATTTTGTCCCCAATTTTGTCCCTAATTTTGCCCCCATTCCTGTCCCCAATTTTGTCTTTATTTTTGTACCGAATTTTGTCCCAAATTTTGACCCCGATTCCGTCCCCAATTTTGTCCTCTATTTGGTCCCCAATTTTGTCCCCAGTTTTGTGTCTAGTTTTGTCCCGAATTTTGCCCCCAATTTTATCACAAATTTTAGCTCTAAATTTGTCCCCAATTTTTTCATCCATTTTGTCCCCAAATTTGTCCTCAATTTTGTCCCCAATTTTGACCTCAACTTCTGTCCCCAATTTTCTCCCCAATTTTGTCCCTAATTCTGTCCCCAACTCTGTCCCCAATTTTGTCCCCAATTTTGCCCCAATGTTGTCCCCAATTTTGTCCGTAGTTTTGTCCCTAATTTTGTACCATATTCTGCCCCCAATTTTGTCCCCAATATTTGTCCATAAATTTGTCCCTATTTTTGCCCCAATTTTGTCCCCATGTTTGTACCCTAACTTTGTCTCCAATTTTGTCCCCAATGTTGTCCCGAATTTTGCCCCCAATTCTGTTCTCAATTTTGACACCAATTTTGTCCCCAATTTTGACACCAATTTTGTCTTCAATTTTGTCCCCAATTTCGTCCCCAATGTTGTCCCCAATTTTGTCTATAATTTTGTCTTTAATTTTGTACCCAACTTGTCCCCAATTTCGTCCCCAACTTTGTCCTAAATTTTGTCCCCAATTTTATCCCCAATTTTGTCCCCAATTTTTTTACCCTAATGGCCTCTATTTTGTCCCCAACTTTGTCCCCAACTTTGTCTCCTATTTTGTCCCCAACTTTGCCCCAACTTTGTCCCCATCTTTGTCTCCAACTTTGTCTCCAACTTTGTCCCCTATTTTGTCCTTAACTTTGTCCCCAACTTTGTCCCCAACTTTGTCCTTCGGTGAATTGTGTTTTTGGTGAAATGTAGTCTTTAGTTTCGCAGGTGTACATATATTCGTTTTGAAAATAAAATTTTAACTTCTGATTGCAATCACGACGGTTAATCACGAAAGGACCTTTAAGAATTTAAAAAAAATTGGCCCTGTGCCATACTACTCGCTAAGAGCCATCGTCTTGGAGCAACAACTTATACGTCAAACAATGCAGAGTTGTTGTTTTCCATAAAATTTCCTTTAGTTAAAACCTGTTATGGAATTAAAGTTATTTTTACGGCTATTGTCCACCTTGTGATGGTGTCTCGTTAGTCTCTATGACGTAGGTGGCGAAAAATTTCAAAATTATAATTGGAATTTCACCTAGTTTTCCATATCGGTCTTCAATGCAGGTGGTGGATTAAGGTTTTGACGGTTGTTTTTTTATTGAGATCGTGATAACAACCTCCCCGTGTTCGATATCGTGTTAACACGGGAAATTATTTTACGACCATAAGCATATCTTGTGATGATATCATTTTTGTATCAAAAAATCATTCCTCATTCATCATTACAAATCTGGTAAATATGAATTGGTATTTGACACTCAAGAAACTAGACCACAATTGCCAATAACAACAGACACTTTCAATGTTTACACAATTTATGAACCCACACTTAGTATGAAAAATTACCTACCTGGGTATTGTCGCTAAATTTTGTGGGTTTTTGTTTATGTATTTCTACATAAATTAGCAACTCAACGTTACTTTAATGTCGTGCTTTAATACTTGTTGTCTATCGTTCCATATACTCGTAATATTCACTTGAATTCTTCTTTTATCATGCTGTTTTCTATACTTTATTACCATACATATACATATTACAGGGTTGCCACCTTTCCAAAATGGCTTACGGGGGCTATTTTAATAAAGTAATTTTTGCAAATTTCGTAAGTTTTCAATAGTTCGGGTTATTACAGTCTCCATAGCTGTCACATGAAATATGAAAATTATGTTAATGTTTACCTGAAACACTATGCATCAATTCCCGCGGAAACAGGAAGGATCGCTACCCTGATTTAGGTACAGATATATCCTTACTGCCATATATAGAATAAGTTATTATTTATTTTACCTTCAAAAAGAAAATCTGCAAAACATCGAAAATTATTTTATCTTCAACACACATGGATGTACCGACACACAACAGACAATTTATGTATAGAGGATTCGTATATGATTTGTATTCATTTCAGATGGAAATGTGTATGAGGAAAGCAGCAACAATTAATTCAAGAAGTTCGTTTCCTATTTTTCTATTCAAAATTTTAATATACAGAGCAAAATAAGAGGAATAATTCACTGCAAAAGAAGAGTTTTTTTTGCCGAAGATAATAATGGTTTATCTTATAGTTACGTTAAAAGTTCAAAACGAAGTTTATGCCAGATAAGTACCGGAGTGAAGTTTCTAACATTAAATAAAGTGTAGCTACATATTTTAACGAAAAGTATAAACTGATAAAAGCGTAGACCCTCAAATTATGAAAAAGTGTAGTTCAATTAAAGTTTTTAGAAATAAACAATCAAAATTTTAGTATCATAGCACCACAAATGTGTGTCGGTTATTGACGACGAAAATAAGTTTACAAAAAATCATTGAACCAATGAGTGCCGAGTGTAGAATTTAGTGTTCTTGACTTGCGAACAATGAATGTTATGATTAGCGATGTGTTCCTACGGGACACCGTCATTGGCCAAATTGACACAATTCTTTAATTAATTCACAAGATCATCGGAACAATGAGCAACGAGTGTGTAATTTAGTGTTATAGACTTGGGATGGCTTCTAGAATTTGTATAAATAATGTCAAAACAATTCGCATGATGTGATTGGCGATATAGCCCTACATGTGAAAGCGTCTTTGGCCAAATTGACATTATTCTATTATTAATCAAAAAATCTCCGGAATAGTGCTTGCCGAGGGAGGAATTTAGCGTACTCGACTTGGGATGGTGTCTAAAATTTGGAAAAAAAAAATTCAAGACAATCTGTAAGTTTTGATTGGCGGCCATTTCCGTTCTTGATTTTTTCTTTGTCCATTATTTTATATCGATCTTTTAGATTTAAAGTCCCACCAACAAATAATTTCCCATCTTTTACTAGGAAATTTTCCGACTGGAAATGTTTGAATGCGTTTCTTGTGAAGCAAGCATTTCTCCGTATTGACTGTCGCGTTACCTTTTTACAAACTCTCCAATCTGCGTTGTGTTGTCATCGATCGCTCGTTTCTCTTATTTTGTGTATGCGATTGCATACATTCCGGCGTTTCACTTGTTGATGTATAAATGAAAATGTAATAGGGTGTTAGTATTATGTATATCAATAATTTTGAGCTTTTCGCAGTTTATTGATGCATCGTTTATATATTTTTGAACTGCCGGCTAATAAAGATATTTCCACGTGAGTTGCGTTTATTCGCTAATTCAGCCACTTTCCATAAAACTTTCATTATTAAAACTAAACACCGGTAGCTCTGTGGGCTGTATCTAACCCGTACCTTCATATAATATTTCACTACATCTCAACTTACACTTCGAAATATTTTTTTGAAATCAACTTTCTAAAACTTTTTGGGAAAATTATTAATTTAAAGCCGCAAAACAATTTACATCTATACATCAATTCTCTTAAAAATTAAAAATTGTGGTAATATTTATATCTCCTACCATTTCCCTTCTCGGCATAATAGTCTCTTAGATCATTGTCATGAGTTCGATCAATCTTCCTACCATCCATTCTACTAACTCGTACGAATTTAAGCCTAATTTGTTGGTTACTCTGCATTTCTCTTACACAGCGGCTTTAGATTGTTATAAGGTTCCTTCAAAAATATGTCACGTTCTGTTTGTCAAGTTCTCCGCCACTACTATGTCTACGTTCATCAATTTACGTCCATGGTCTGCTTGATCTGGACACGACATATAAAGGTCCATGGCCCCCTCTCGCGCGTCAGAAGTGATCGTGTTTTCCCGAAGTTAATCTTCGGTTATATAGCTCCGAACACCCACTAAAATACTTCGTCATGTCCCACATGGTATACTTTTTAAAAATTTAAAAAAGATTTAAAATATTTCGAGGCAAACTGACGGTACGCTGAATCCCAGGAATATACTTTCCTCCATGGTTTTGGTTAGCTAGCTCGTGTAACAGCCTTCAGTTTTACGAATTTGTTAAAAATGCCAACTAAAACTTATCAGTATTAATTTTCGGATTTGGATAGATGGATGCAGTCCCATATAACCCAGGGAAATTAATTCCCATGGGCAATTTGGTACTGCTGGTTCTCTCATGGGTATTCCCGAAAAGAACTTGAGGACAAACCTCCTGTACCAACCAGCCATTCTAATTAGCTTCCGATCGTTTTAAACTGCTTCTAGTGTTGCAAAGATCAAGGTACTACCGTTACTTTTCTCAGGCTCGACCTATAATATGTGATCAACGAGGATATGTCTAAGACACTTGATTTCTTTGAGAAAAAATCGTGTTACGACTTAACGGTCATAATAATGCTTCTCACACTTTACTTCAAATTTTAATTTCATTGCAATCATTTGAATAAGGCATTTTACGGACGGCACTGCCATCTATAATATGACATTGACCTAAATATTTAAGTGCAGTGTGAGTTTGTCTTTATACCTACCTTAGTTCACGTTTTTCTCATTCCTACTGTGTTGCGTAACAGTTGAATGAATTTGTGAGAGCAAGCTCTCTTTTTGCTCTCTTTTCGCACCGCGCTTTAGTTGCTTGAAGCAAGAGCTGTAGAAAAGAAGTATGTTTCTGCATTTTTTTTGTTGGTGCGAGAATTTTTTTTGGAAACGTTAGGCTAGCGTTGATTTATATAAAGACAGTCTCGTATTGGTTTTTGATAAAGAGAGTCAAGATTTTATTGTTTTTAAGTCGCATGCGCGTTAGTTTGTAACAAACAAAATAATAATAAAATTAAGACTTAGGTTGATTGAACAAAAAATTTTTTTGACATTCGGTTTATGTGAGGTAATAAAGTATTAAGGAAAGTAATTCAGACTAGTTTTATTGAAGTGAAAAGTTTGGTACAATACAAATTTGAGTGATTTATCCAGGCAATCGATAAAACCGATAAAATGAAAGGGGAGATAAATAAAATTAATATTGTTCCGGAGTCCCAGTGACACACTTAAAATAAGCTTTTCTCGTAATTTCTTGGGTTGCAAAATACGACGAAATAAAACTTTCTATTCTGTGAATTCAATCGGTGTATTTTATCGAAGGTTGTATTGACTTAAAGAAGGGCTCATTACATGTTATTTTGCGAGTAGTGTGACAATGATATAACGGCAAGGGTGTGCCGCAACGGGTGCTCGCTGTGTTTTATTATATAAACTCACACGATGAGCCCACAACGTTCACGAGTTTTTTTGATCGGTAAGATACCGCAACACATGGGTGGCCAACCGAGCCCAGTCGTTTTTTTTTGGTTAATTTTGATTAATAGCGAAAGGACGCTCAACATATATTTTTTGGTATCGGTGAAAGGCAATGAAACGGACCGGGTGTGGTACCACCCGTGGGATGACGAAACCAAGGCCGCAAAGCGTGCTTTTTTTTAATTTTTTCAATTTTTTTAAAATTCAATTTGTTAAGTTTTATTCAACTTTTTTATTCAATTTTTAAATTCAACCCCATTTTCAAATATTTTCTTGTAATCGAGCGCCATAGCGATGGCGAGGCACGCGCTTGCTTTCACGTTGGTCTCGCTAATTGGATTATGCACCTTCGGCGACCTTGTTTTGGTTTATTGAATAAAAATTTGCTCTGCGCGTACTTCTGCATTAGGATTATTATTCTTTATTTTCGTTTTTTTAGTTGTCTTTTTTTTCTTCATAACACATACAAATTATTGATAAAATGAATTACTAAATTTTTATTCGGATCGGTATGGTGGGAGGGGGGAGTCTATTCTGTACCGGTTCCATATAGAGGCTTGGCTTGCTACTCTCCTTCATCCTCTTGGCAGGGCATCCACGGGGTCGGAGTGATGATTCCAGTGAATATGTCGTCCATTCAGGGGTGATCGTAAAATACAGCGGTCTTCTCGTGGCACTTCGGCGGTTTCAAGCTGTCGAACTGTTGGAGATTAGTTGAAGGTCTCTCCGGGTGAAGAGAGGCTTGGTCTGTTGGAGAAACGTACCCTACCCTCTAATGCTTCTTCGTCGCAGCTGGGCATTGGCCTTTCGGGGTCGATAGGCCATTCGGGTGGGCCTCTTCAGCAGACTGTGTACTTGCCACTCGGGGAGATCCGGTCGCCGTCGGATGAGCACACCTGGTTATAATTAGTTTACTATGTTCATCAAGTTTCGGATTTATATAAACCGGTTCATCATCTATTTTGATCATGAAGTCAGTTGAATTCAGTTCGAGTAAGAAGATTTCCATTAACACAGAGATATCGGTTCCACCCAAGATCCTGCAAATGGCTTCTGAAAACCAGTTACCGCGAATCCTAGAACCTTGACCTCCGTGAACAACACCTGTGTCTTGTAGCAGTTCAATGGCGCAGTCTCATCCATGAGGATTTTTCAAACATGTCAAATTCAAATCCAAAAGTGGTACCAACCGCCCTTATACTACAGACGAAACGACTGAAATAACAGTCAACAAAACCTAAATTGGCACTGCTTTACGGTAAGACATTATGTCGAGTATTAGGTTGAGTATTATTGGAATACGATCTTAATGTTCAAGAAATAATGCCAAGTTTACAGTTTCGGGAATTGGGGGTCTCAAGACTGGTCAAACAGAAGGTCCGGTGTTAATGAATATTAAATCAAGAAATAGAAATGAACCACTTATTCAAGTTGAAGTGTTAATACTTCCAAGATTAACATCTAAGCAACCACAACTCGAGCATTCCTTTGAGCTGCTTACGGATGGTAAAGTATCGGTTAACAATCAAATCTTAATATAGAAGACAGTCTTAGGTTGAAAAGTTGCTGGAAAACAACCCAATGAAAACAATTTTTGGAGCTTGCAACTATTGAGGACAAAACCACCAACCAAGTTTCCAGAAGAAAAATCGTTCTTTCAAAGCCATTTTAAGGAAATGCTTAGAGTAGATATGACTGAATGGTTTATTGTACGTTTTCCCTTTAAGCTGTCGCCCACCGTTCATGAAGATTCAGCATGAGCAGCCTTACAACGAATGCATGGAATGGCGCGAAAGTGTACTAAAAAATAAATCTTTGCCGCAAGAGATAAAGAGTTCATGGCGCAGAATATTTATCTTTACGTCAAATGCTTTACGTTAAAAGCGAAGGGATACTATTTACGGTATCATGGGGTCGTCAAAGAAACGAGTATGGCAACGAAATTAAGATTGTTTTTTTTACGGCAAGACTACAACAGGGAAATCATTAAATTATTGCTCGACGGTCGGACCAAAAGCGCAGTTGATTGTTTATGGCATTTTAGTGCGAGTCATGGAGTTCAGAGTAGCCTTCACTTCCGACATTGAGAAAATTTTTTGACAGGTTGGCCTCGATTCATCAAACAAACCTGTTCAGCACTATATGTACTACAGACCGTATCCTATGGTATTGCTAGTGCAATGATTCTAGCTGCAACAACTCTAGTTACAGCAAAAAAACGTTGCCTATACCTCAAAGCAACGAAATCCATCATTAATAATATTTACGTAGGCGATTTAATGGCAAACCTTGATTCAGTAGAAGGAGCTAAAGAACTAAATCGTCAAATTCAGTTAATATTGTCTGAGGCAGGATTCACGTTGCGCTAGTAGTTGGCCCACAACGGCACGACATTCTATTAAGTAATGGTCATTTAATAAATTGTGCATAATGCCTGAATATTGAAGAATCAAATTCTGCTAAAGTACTTGGAATAGTACACTAATCTAAAGCGAGACATATTTCAATTATTTTGGTAAGTGCGATTGATGCATGGTAGTGACGCGCACGTAAAACAAAAATATTCTTTTAGATTTTGTTTTTTGATTAAAAATAGTCTAGTTTTTGAAGTCGCATACACTCTGCGCTCTAGTTTTTTTTTTTTTTTTTGAAAATTCATATGAGAGTGATAATTTGTTTGTGGTGTGTAATGTGGAAAGTAATAAAAGCATGTACAAAAGAAAATTAATTAACATAATTTCATGTAGTTTTTGTATTAATTTTCGTGTTTTTTTCTTGTGATTGATAAAATTACATCCAATTATAAAATACAGTAGACATAGTGAAAATTAAGATATGGTACGAAATTCAATTGTTCGTGGATATGATGCAAATAAACTGTTTAGCTTTCATGACAAAATAAAGTCAAAGTGCAAACGGGATATATGTTTCCCGCTAAGTTTACTTACAAAAAAAAATATATTAATCAACGAGGAGCGAGTGTCACTTAAAAATCAAAAACAATACTAATATACATAGATATAGGGCTTTCTATATACATAGTGGAGTTGGTTGGTTATTTTTGGGAACAAAACTAGTTTATGCCACCATACAAAACACGAAATTTACAAAACTTGTGGTATGGTGTAACTTAACAACGAAGACATTACAACGGGCCACAATGAAGTTAAATGTAGCAACGATTTGTCTTACGGGTGTCCAGTTGAAGTCATTCACCTATTTACGGTTTGGTGGACGACGCTCAACGAGTTTTTTCGGGTTATGGCCACTTCAGTTTTAACGGTTAGGGCTTAAGGAGGGTTACTGTTTATAACTTTTTATACTTATATACATATATAGATTTATATAAATAGTCCTTACATCAGTCCTCCTACAACTGATGTTAAAGAAGTCGTTGAAGTTAGCCCGAAATTTGTCAGCCCGAAAAAATGGTGTGTTTCTCGGATAAAGTGTAGCTATCCCGAAAAAGTGTAAATGTAAGTAGAAAATGTAGCTCCAAAATGTAGCTCCAATTAATATTACATTACGAATAATAAGGTAATTTTGGCATTGAAGAAAATCGAATGATAATTTTTTATTAAAAAAAATTTTCTGTATCCACTTCCGTAGAAAAGCAGCTCTCATTATTAAAATAATAAATTAAGATTTAATGACTTGTTGATTAACAAGAATGTTAATTTTCATCAATCGTAATTAAAAAAAATTATTTTTTTATATAATCAAATTACTCGTGTTCTCTCCCCAAGTGATTTTGTGGAAACATTAATTTTTATTGTGTTTTTTTCATATTTTTCCGCGGCGTGTCCATATGGCTAAGCCAGGAACAATAGGTTACAGGATTTATAGAACTGTTTTATTGTGTAAAATATTATAATTTTTTTGTTGAATCTATAGTTGTTAATTTTCTTATTCCGCTCAATACGTGCTCTTAGAAAACTGACGCTTCAAGAAGCTCTTGATTACTTGGATGAGCTTAGTTCCGACGATGAAAATGATCTCCCAGGCAAACTTCATGCCTTGTATGTTCAACCACCTGAGAATGACGGTGATTTAAGCGGTGAGGACGATGCTGATGAGGAAAAAGGCAGTATTCCAGACAATGTGTGTCCGGCACAGTTAAGGTCAGGCTGTGAAATAGCATTTGAAAATGGCGAACGTCTTGAGAATCTGGAAGTAGGTAGAGAGAATTTGGATCACATTCTTGAAGATAGTGTTTTGGCGAATGTGCTCAACAATACATCTTTAAATTTATCTGGCAATCCACTACGTACTTCTGAACCCACGGAAACAACAGCTCACAAGTCATTATCACAACATTTAAGTCGTGTCGTTTAAGTCATGTGTGGGGTCGATCGATTTGACCAAAACGTTACAGCTTACCGTATTGCTTATCGCGGCAAAAAGCGATGGAGCTGCATCTTTACATGGATTATCGATGCTTGCGTGCAAAATGCATGGCAACTTCATCGGTGTGTCAATCCGGATATGCCACAAAAGCAATTCAAACCCAAAATTGCAGATTATTATTGCAAGCATTTTGGAGTTCCGCCAAAGTCGCATAGCAGCGTTTCAAGTCTAAAGCGCCGATCGGAGTCTACCACATTAGTTGCCACTCTTCGCTATGACCAGACGAATCACCTTGTTATACCTCTAGAGAAGAAGAGGCGCTGTGCGGGCAACCTATGCAATTCGATTGTTCGAACTGCTTGCACTAAGTGCGACAAAGGGCTTTGCTTGCGTTGTTTTAAGCCCTACCATACCAATGAATAAATAGATAATTACCTGTCAGTACTATCTGAATAAAATAGAAACTGAATTACTACATAATCTTGCTGTTTTATTGAAGTGAATCCATAAACAAACCGATTTACTATAGGCACCGTCCTGTAGCCTTTCAATCCTGGCGATGCCATGTGGCAACAGGACCCCCTGAGGACACTGAGACCTTTGAAAAAAAATCTGAATATGCGTTTCTTCTCGTTTTGATCTACAAGATAGACGTTTAAAATATTTTTGAAAAATTCGAAAAATTAACGTTCAGGATGATTCGGGTTAAATTCGCTTGTGCCTATACTAGAGATAGTCATGTGTAGTGGCATACACGGCTAGATAGGCCTTGTCCACACCTAGATTTAATGTTAACCACTGGTGCATATCATGACCATAAAGCATAATTTTTTAACCCTTTCCACGAGAATTTTACAAAATAATGTATATTTCGAACTAAAATAGAATCTTAAATTCGCTTGTGCCTATACTAGAGATAGTCATGTGTAGTGGGTATATACGGCCAGATAGGCCTTGCCCCTCACCAAGATACAATGTTAACCACTGGTCCATATCATGACCATAAAGCATAACTTTTTAAACCTTTCCACGAGAAATTTACAAAATAATGAATATTTCGAACTAAAATGGAATCTTAAATTCGCTTGTGCCTATACTAGAGATAGTCATGTGTAGTGGCACAAACTGTGGACAAGGCCTATCTGGCCGTATATACCCACTACACTTGACTATCTCTAGTATAGGCACAAGCGAATTTAAGATTCCATTTTAGTTCGAAATATACATTGTTATTGAATTTTATTTTAAATATTTGCTGAAATATTTAACATATAGTTTTCTATTTTGTTTAGATGATTAGTAATACCAAAAATTTGTTTACGTAGAATCATGAATTACGATTGATGAGAATTGGTATCGTATATTAACAAAATTAACATTCTTGTTAATCAACAAGTCATTAAATCTAAATTTTTTATTTTAATAATGAGAGCTGCTTTTCTACGGAAGTGGATACAGAAATTTTTTTTTAATAAAAAATTATCATTCGATTTTCTTCAATGCCAAAATTACCTTATTATTCGTATTGTAATTTTAATTCGGGATGGAGCTACATTTTCTACTTACATTTACACTTTTTCGGGATAGCTACACTTTATCCGAGAAACACACCATTTTTTTCAGGCTGACAAATTTCGGGCTAGCTTCAACGACTGTTAAACGACAGCAAGTTTGCACAGCTAGTTTTTGTTTTCAATTACACTTTTATTTAATTAATTATAGTTAAACAGATAAATATATTTTTAATGATTTACCATATATGTTATTTTATTTAATAACTAATTAACAGATTATTTTAATATGAATTTTAATTTAGCTGAGTTACAATATATATTTTTTTGCTCAACTGTTGAGTCCCAGCTTTTAAATAACAACTGGTGATGAAAATTTAAAACAAAATTTAAATACTTTTTTTCTAGTACACATCCTAGCTAAGGACTCTATGATTTATTGATTCAACTAAGGCCCTGGGCTGGGATGTTCTAACATCACCATGTTTCGATAATTTATCGAAGTTTATTTCTCGTTTCTGTAGAATAAAATTTATCTCCGTTTCAATTTTTATATCATTTACCAGCCTGCTAGATTACAATATTGTGATGTTTTTACTGTGTTTCTATCACCAAATAATTTTTTTTCGGTCGTAGAACGAAAATAAGTGAAATAGATATTGTTCAAATATACCCAGTAGTACAAATCAGCACACAAAGAGCGCATAAACAGTATATAATTAGAGCGCTCAATTTTTACTTCAAATTGATGCACCTAATTCCATGCTATTCGTATTATTGTCGACCGAAAACTCGGCTTTATTTCCCCTACAAATTAATAATTTATCTCTCTTTCACTTCGATTTGAGTATAATATGTAACTGTTGTTAACCGTTGGTTTACCAGAAACTAATATTTTGTTGTATCAAAACCAAACACAATCATATATTATTGATTGTGTTTGATTTTTGTTGTATGTACCTAAATGTGTATTGTCATTCAGATACAACTACACATTTTTTTAATTTTGTATACTTACTTTATATGTTATCCATGTATTTCCACCTGAAAAACATTTACAAACGTCTATTACCTTCAGCTGAAATCTGGAGACTGATAGAGATGAAATAACAATTTTTGAAATGAAATTGATAAACAAGAGATTAGGTGGGGGTAAAAATGCAGTACATAGAAGAAACCGAAGTAAATTTATTTGTTTTCTCGCTTCGACGTGTGCAAATGTTTCCATCTATTTCATTCTACTATCAGCGTTTGTTTGCTGGGTAGTCTAGTAGGTCGTGATAGCAATAGAAACGAAATAATTGAAAAACGAAACAGAAGTTAAATTAATTCTAGAAGAAAGAGACGTATGCTTCGATAAAATATCGAAAAATGGTGATGTTAGAACATCCCAGCCCAGACTGTATAACAGTTATAACAATTGTACCGAACTATAATTTTCTCATAAAACGTGTCCATTATACCTTTTAGAAATGTCATGAATTTGACATTTATTCTACTACCGCAATATGTCTCATCAAATTTCTATAATAAAACATGCAAACAAATAAAATATTTAGTTAAAAAAAACAAAACGGTAAAAAATAACAAAATTTAATATGTATATGTATTTATTTTTATAACAATATTTACAGAAATTATGAGAAAACGATACACCACAGGGCAAGCCAATGTCCAACGTTGTTTGTTAACAAGGCGAGCCAACGCCCAATGGGATATATTTATCATCAGATGAAAGACGCCCAACGTTAGTTTATCCAACAGGGGGAAGCCGCCCAACATTATCGGTGGCCCAACCGAATGGCGAAAGGTACCATCTATTATTATTTTTTTATTTTTAACTTTCACTCCAAATTTCAACTTTTCATTTTTTTTCAAATTTTTCAAATTTTTAAATATGTTATTGTAATACAGCACCGATTTACGGTGGTCGTGCGCGCGACCGGGGTTGCACGTTGGTTTCGCTCAAGATTATTCACGTTTGGCGACCATATTTTGTGGTGTTCAATTCATTTCCGCTTTTGGTATCCGCGACCATTTTCTTTTCTCTTGATAATTTTTTTTTTTTGTTGGTTATTGAATAAAAAAATTGCACGGCGATTCCTGGCATTCGGTCTTACTTTCTTTTCTCATTCATCGGCCTCTAGTTATTTTCCGTGATTATTCTTGCTTCGTACTTATCTTTGTTTCATCATAAAAAAAATTCTAAATTTAGTACGGGTCGGTATGTTGAGAGGGGCTGGGCTTGTCACTCCCCGTCAACCCCTTGGCAGGACATCCACAGGGTCGGAGTGGTGAGTCCAGCATATGTGTCGTCCATTCTGAAACGACCGTAAAATCTACGCGGTCTCCTCGTGACACTTCGGCAGTCTCAAGCTGTTGGGGTGTGAATTGTGGGAGATTACCTAGAGGTCTCTCCGGGTGAAAAGAGGTTTTGTCTGTTGGGGAAACGTCCCTACGCTTTTATGCTGCTTCTTTGTGGTTTTACATCGGCCTCTAGGGGTCGAAGGGCCATTCGCAGAGGTTTATGCCAGCAGACATGGTGCTTGTCGCTCGTGGAGATCCGGTCGTTCCTGGGTAGGCACACCCGGTTATTATTAAATTTATTACGTTTCCTCAAGTTTCGTCCGACGAGTTCTGGTATCATTTAATTTAAATTCAGGAGCCCTATTTGTAAGAAAATTTAATTTATGGTTATACATGTACGAAAAATACACGCCCTAACATATTTAGCGTTTCGTTAGAACGCGATACTATATCTCTATTTTCATCCTTGTTTGTATATCAACTTTATATTGAAATAGCTTCCGTTGAACTTTTATTGTTAAACCTAAACACTGCGGTAGTTAACACCATCTACAATGTTCTAACCGAAATCTTCTTGAAACGTTTCACAACATGTAAAGCGAATACAAGAGTGGTCCTTAGAGAATTACATATTTAACTAGTGTAAATTGATGTATTCCACTTATGTATATACGAGTACTATCTAACATGCATCTGATATAGGATACATTAAGTTTATTGTTTTACATGAAAATAATACTTTTTGTTAAAAGCTTAAATAAAAGTTCAACCATTATGCTTGTTGTCGTTGCGGCACCACATACTCATATTTTTTGAATTATTGGTGTACTAAACGTATCCTTTTCCACTCTGCAAACGGTTTTTGTTCATTCTTATCATTTTTTATTGACATATCGACTAATGGTGTTTATACATTTTTTTTCTCCTTAAATATTTATTTTAATGGATTGAAAAATGTTTCTGCGAATAAAAACGAGAACCATGTACATTTCGAAATTGATTGATTATCGTTATTTGATTATATATTTATAAAACACATATCTAAATGCTCCCATTTTATCTATACTCATATCTTGAGTTTTAGGTTGACACACGCCTGATATGTGATTCAAAAAACCATTTTTTATCCGTAAATTGATTTAATCGGTATATAACATAACCGCTGTTTATCGTTAATTCCATTGACCGTTATAATATATTATTCCATTTGTATCAAAGTCAATTAAGATAAAGTTCATTTATGGTACGTAACGTTATGTCGATAGGAAGTATAAAAAGCACTCAGTTTCATTATCGAAGTATAAAAAACTTTTAATTTCACTTTCTCATTTACGGTATACAGTGCGTTACTATCGGCAGTTATATTTCAGTTATCTCAAATTAATTAATGAAACCTTTTATTCGAATTCGGAGATTTGTTCAACCAATCACAATGGGATTACAAAATTTGTCGTTGTTTACCGCATACACTTATTATTATTATAAACTGATATATTATTTTACCCCAAACGTATACGACGTGCTTTAATTAAGATTAATTTACTTTTCACAACCAAAGGTGACATTGTTTTATGGCCGGCCATATACATACAGTCGAAGTAGTATGGGGGAGTTTTTGTGGGACCCCCATTCAAGTATAACACAATATTTCGTTTTGCAAGTCAGACTGGGTATATGTTTTATGTAAATGTAATAATAATAATAAAAGAAAATGTTGGGAAAATCCATCATTAACCAACCACAACAACAACAAAGATTTCCATTAAAAGTGTTTTCCTATTTTTTTTGTATGGCCATTATTTCAATTTTTTGGTTTTTTTTTTACTTTTTTACTGGTTGGACAATTTGTTATGGTTTTTTGGGTTTTCTCCCTAAGCATTTATTTAGCCCGAATGGTAATGAGGCATAACAATAAAATAAAAATGGCACAAAAAGGTAACAAAAACAATTGGGAAATATTTAAAAAAAAACTGTTCTTTTGTTATGGTACATAAAGAAAATGTCAAATGAAACTTCAATTGATTTCAAATACTTAAAATACAAAAAGTCAAATCATTTATACATTTTATTGGCATTTTGAGATTACATATTACAAAAATGTTGGTATTAACTATGTTAAATTGTGTGACACAAAATCTGGTACGACGGTAAAAAAGGAGTGGGGAAAGTGAAATACGCGACCGGAAAATGTTAACACAATGCGAATGGATTGAAAAAATCTTGAAATGGAAAGGAAATTGTTATCATTATTTGAAGAATCCTCCATCCGTAAGGTTAATCGAAATTTTTAATGAAATTGTGCTGTTCGATTGGTATAAGTTTGTTCTTGAATTCAAATTTTGTAAAAAAATGTTAACGTGAAGGCACAGTAACAGAATAACTATAGATATGTCATAACGCTGTTTTTGTATGGGAAAAAATTGGTGTGACCTTGGTTAGCCGAAAGATACTTCGTCATAAACTGGCATACTGTCATAGATACTGAATCTAAAATTTATCAACTCCCATAGACAGGCATCTTGGGCTAGTTAATTCAGTGTTAATTGGTCAATCAAGGGTTAAGAGTTAAATATCATTTATAACTAATAGTGACATCTAGATTAAATAATTAAAACTAGTTGTATAATAGGTTAGTTAGCAGGAAACAACAAGCAAACTTCAAGATGCAGTTAACACAGTGAGCAACTGGACTAAAAAATGGCGAATCTTATTAAATGAAGCCAAATCAGTACACGTTAACTTTACAAATCAAAATGTAAACTGTAAACCAGTGGTTCTCAACTAAAACCTCATGGGTAGAAAGTTTGAGCTCTCAATACACAACCAATTACTTTTATACAGGCAAATGCTAAAGCCAGTATTGAACTATGGTATCAAACTTTGGGGTTGTGCCAAGAAGACCAATGTACAAATGATACAACGCTTCCAAAATAAAGTGGTACGAGGGATTGTGAATGCCCCATGGTACATTAGGAATGACCACCTCCATAGAAACTTGAAGATGGAATACGTCACCGATGGAATAAAGAACCAAGCAAGGAAACATGTACAGCGCTTATCTCTACACGAAAATGCAGATATCCGTCGTATGTTGGACACCACTAACGGAGTGAGGAGACTCCAAAGGCAGAAACCTGTATCTCAGTTGAAAATCATATAAAATCTGAAAGTGAACAAATACAATAATGTTTAAAATAATTATATTAATCTATTACATTAAGCAATACTTAATAAACACATTTTTATTAATCACTTGTTTTTGTTTCGCAGAATATTCTGCGAAACAAAAACAAGTGATTAATAAAAATGTGTTTATTAAGTATAAGTGTGTTTCGCCAAGTGCCTACGGCAAATAGCGTAAAAAAAACATTAAGCAATGTTGCAATTAGTGGCTCGTACTAACTACAAGATCTTGTTCCATCGATTTCAATACTAAGCATTTATTATACTAAATATTTTCTAAGCTAAAACTCAATTACCACAGATAGCATCTATAATCATCAACTGAACCACGTTTCAGCTCTCAAACTTGGCTGTACCATCTCTCAGCACCATAACGCAGTAACCAAGTATTTGTCATCCTTTCTGTGCACAATTTTAAACTTAAGTTCTGAATAACATTAGGTATATTATTATAAGTCTTTTGTTCCAGAAGCGTAACAGTAAAATCAAAATACGGCGAACAAACTCACTAGGTTATTTCCTGCGTGCTGATACACAAGAAAAGTTGTATTAATCTCTGGATGGATCATCATTCGATCAACGAAGATATTTTTCCGGCGAAGATGAGTCCTAGACGTTATATTATAACGACTTAGCATTTTATGCTTAAGGGTTAATCGAGGCTAATAATTGACAATTGATGCTGAACACATTTTCTGAAAACGCGCTAATAATAATAATAATAATAATAGTACATTTTCAAAAAATATGTTTGTATACTTACTAAATCAGGTGATGTAAAAAAATGGGAACAAATTTGAAAACTTTGATATGGTCGCTGGAGATATTTCTACTCTTACATTTAAGGTTTCCAACAGATTTTGTTTGATTAAATCTTTTTGGGTGCTAACATTTAAGTTTTTTAAAATTAAAAGATTTTCATCTTTTTCTAAATCAATTTCCCCTGTGACCGTTGCAGTTATACAGCCACCTGAGTTCCGTTCTCTGCTATTTTGTCCTGTTCTATGTTCCGTTATATATAATTTTTGAGTTACTCTGTTCAGTCGAGAGATAATATACCCCCGGTTACGCTTACGATAATAAAGTGCATCCTATATAAAAATATACATGTGATAAGTAATTTATAAAATTTGTTATAGTTGATTGTTTTTTTAACTTACAATTCCCCCATTCTCTTTATTTTTAATTTTTAATTGTGGAAACAACTGAACCGCTAGCGCTAAAGCTGTGATATGAATTGGAATCGGATGGTATGAATAGCGAGATGTTACATGGTCAACGCTCTCTCGAATTATAGCTCGCCTTTCCAAATCAGAAAGTCCCTTCAATGTTTCATACGGTCTGAATTTTTTAGACAAAACAAACTTATTTGGTGTTTGCAATAAAAAATTCTCTAAATCCTATAAATAAACATAAAAGAGCACAAGTTATATTTCACATATAATTTCACATAATATTACCTGCGCACTTATATAGATATCGTATTCGAACCGACAGTTTTGTCGACTGACTGAAGTAGCTTGGTTGCTAGATAATTCTAATCGAAAATTCAAATTTTGAAAAGTTAATTAAAAACTGTATATAAGGTATTTGATAAAATATACTTTTCTTTCTAGTTTTCATTATAAAACAATATCAACTTACCAGATTGGTCGTGTTTTAGTACAAGCTTTAGCTGGAATTGGGGGTGGCTTGTGTATTTATGAAAAATTTTCATCGGGAATTTATTCGTTTTCATCAACCGTGAAATAATCAACATCTAAAGCTGAAGTATATACATGAATGGATGCTACAAACAAAATAACACATAAGCCTTGTCTTGACACGATAATTAATTGGAGCATAATTTGAATTATCATTGTAATATTACACAGTAAATATAAAATACGGACATGATTTGATCATTTTTAGTACAATTTAGTACTATAATTAATTATCCAAAACACCCATAATTAATTGGAACATACTTTTACTTCTCGGAAAATGCGCGTGCATCGCAGCAATCTATATGTGAAAAAAGTGAATAATATGAATGTTTCTACAAGCACACATACAATATTTATAAAGCAAAATAATAACTACGTGTTCGTACGCGATTTAAATCAATTTACTAAATAATAATAAATTTCTGTGCATCACAATGACGCCACCGCCTAAAAAACATTTCTGTGGCGAAGAAACCTTCACATTGATTAATATTTGGAGCGAGCACAAATTTATGAAGATGTTCGAAAATTGTAAGAAACACAACTTAATATTTAGCAAAATTTCAGATGAAATGAAGCTTTATAATTATGAAAGGACTCCGGGAGAAATAAAAAATAAAATAAACAATTTGAAACAATTATAAAGCTGCAAAAATTCGCCTGACTTTAATCTCTATATAGATAAATAACGTTCACCATCCTATAAAATTCGTATTATATAGGTCGTATAATCTGATTACTGATTATGATACTTACCCAAGACATGTTCTAATATTATCTGTATATGTATATTCAATAAAAACGCTTATCAGAAAGTTTTATTTTTATTAATTAATAAACAGTTAATTCATTTCATGTATGTAAATTTGGGCCAAATTTCCAAATCATTTGACATCAAATAAAAAACAAATTGGTTCGCGTATTCAACGAAAGGAGGGAGATCAGTAGTTTACATTCACCGTCAAGGCGAAAAATCCATTTTATGATCATAAAATTAATTTTTAGAACTATAATTAATTTTATCGTCAAGACAAGGCTATTGTAATTGATTATTACCGTTGTTTATTCGTTTGACGATTATCAACGAAAGACTTGGATTAATTTACTGACATCAATCGTACTTTAGGTTAGAATTTTATCACTACTAACATTTAAATTACCATGATCTTTGACATTTTATACTTCCATAATATAACAACTTAAATTGTTAGTTTGCGTTTGTTACGCGGCATCCTTTACACGACATCAATTACGCAAAAATCGTCAATAGAATACAAAACAAAAATTAAGATGTAAATAGTATCGTATATAAAAATTTTAATTTTTTATCGAGTAACTTCTATCACAAAACACGTGTAATAGTAAAAAACGCACAATTCAATAAAAGAAAAATATTTTAATACACACCAGATACTACAAAGTCGCTATATTGTCATTCTTCAGCGTGTTTGATAATTTTTACGTAATTCACTACTCCTTTTATGTTTATTTTTACGAAGTCATAATCCATTTTGCATAAAATAATCAACAAAAATAATGAATTACTGTTTATACTGTTATACAATATGTTTTCATTAGTTTACCTTAAAATGGAAATATCTGATCTCGTCTATATTATTTTTACTGCACAAACTGTCTAAAACAACCAAATATAATACATATAATGATTTATACACTTTTGTGTTACCGAACAAATTTTGGGGTTTCTCGATTACTGTAGGACTCGTTTAATTGTTATTTAATATATGGTGATTATTTAATAATCACATTATTTATAAAATATTTCACGACACAGCGTTATTTATACAACCTTTTTTTATCTAACACAGTAAACTAATTATGTATACTACTTTTTAAATTTGTATTGTAATGAAAACCTCAAAATTAACAAATTCTAACAAATAACTATTGCGACGCGACTTTTTTCTTTCAAAATATCGAGAGACAATGAAAAAACAAAAAAAAATCTTCTCTTTCCCATCCTTTTTTATTAATACAGAGATGGTCACAAGTGCGATCGCGATTTTTGACTAACAACAACAAAATCATCAATAAAAATCCCAAGTTTTAAGCCTAAGGCTAAAAATTTAAACATCGAAAATGGGGCTTGAAATTTTGCTTAATGTCTAAATAAAAAAGCTTAAGTCGACTGATTTGTTTTGGGCTAGAGTACTTGTTTTTATATAAACTAAAAATATTGGGTGGGGTAAAAATATTTGGTAGTTTGTGGCCTTTTTCCCGGTAGATGGCTTTCATATATCTTAGTAACCATTGATCGTATCGGGCAATTCTTATGTGTGTTTGAAAGGTGACATTTTAACTTGCACTTCGACATTCAAAACATTAAAATCGGTGAAGTGAATAAAAAGTTACAAAATTTTAAACATGGAGATAAATAATGAAAAAATTCGATATCTTTTGGAATTTTATTACGACAAAGGTAAAAACGCGGCTCAGGTTTGCGAAAAAATTTGTGGTGTTTATGGAGAAGATGCTTTATGAAAATCAGCAGCAAAGAAATGGTTCGTGCGCTTTCGTTCTGGAAATATGGATGTCAAATATGCACCTCGCTCTGTGGCACTATTCTGGTAATTCCCTGGGAATAGGGAATTGGGGAAAGATTTTATATGTAATTTTAGTTCAAATATTTATTTTCCAGCCTACTAAGAAGAAAAGTTTGATGCAAATATTTATAAATTGGGAATAATTTTTCCATATCTAAATTGGCAGGGAAAATTATTCCCAATTTTATTTTGTTTTCAAAAAATTTACCACTAGATTTTTACCTCAGTATGCCAGAAAATTTTTTTTAAAATAGAAATTACATATAAAATCTTTCCCCAATTCCCTATTCCCAGGGAATTACCAGAATAGTGCCACTGGTCGACCAACCACTGGAAAAGTCTTCAAGTCAGAAAATTGAAAAAGACCGGCATATAAGCAGAGCCATGCAAACGGCAAAGAACTAAATATTGATCATAAAACAGTTCCAAACCGTTTGAAAATGGCTGGGTACAAAAAAAAGCTTGACGTTTGGGTACCACATGAATTAACAGCTAAAAATTTAATGGACCGGATTTCTATCTGCGAAACACTGTTGAAACGGAACTAAATCGGGCCATTTTTAAAGTGGATAATTACTGGTGATGAAAAGTGGGTAAGATACGACAACGTTGTGCTCGTGGTCAAAAAGATCATGGACGAAACGAGCTCAAAATGCTAAAAAAGCTCATGGTCAAAAATAGGTGAAGCTTCCCCAACGGTATCAAACCCAGGTTTGACGCCAAGAAAGGTAATGCTGTGTGGTTGGTGGGATTGGAGAGGAATCGTGCATTATGAGTTGCTGCCACTGGGCCAAAAAATTGATTCTGATCTTTATAGTTAGCAACTAATGCGTTTAAGGCAAGCATTTCAGTTAAAACCTCCAGAATTGATCAGCAGAAGTGACGTTGTGTCCCATCATGATAACGATAGGGAACACACACATCACGCAGCAGTAGCTTGGCTGGGAAGTTTTGACGCACCCACCATATAGTCCTGACCTTACACCATCGGACTACAATTTATTTCGGTCCATGCATCCTCCTTCAAAAGAGGCTTGGGAAAATGAGTTGTTCCGATTTCTCTCCTCTAAACTACAGAAGTTCTACAGTGATGGGATCATGGCTCTAACACAAAAATGGCAAAAGGTTATCGATCAAAATGGTACATATTTGGTTTAATAAAGTTCATTTGTAATAAGAAAATTCTTTGTTTCAATGTCACCCAAAACAGGCCTCGAACTTTTCCCGTACCTATTAAAAAATAAAAAAGTTTGAGCCGAAAAATTGATTTTCTGTGCACCAGCGTGTATTGGTTCTCTCGTATTTACTTTATTTTTTTAATTTTATTTGTATATTACGCTCGCTAATTGATATCGTAGATGAGAAATGGGTGCATAGAGAGAGCACAAAACAAAATTGGCCGCACACCAGCGTGTTTTTTTTCTCTCTTATTTACTTTATTTTTTAATTTTTTTTAATTTCGTTGAATTTTTCTATATAATGCGACGCCAAAAACATCTTCGATGTTAAAACTTTAATCCGGAAAGACTATAAATAATTTACAATATCATTTAGTTTATTTAATCTATTAATCTATTATCAAAAACAGTCTTTAAATATATAGTCTTATTAAGAATTTTTTATTAAAAATATTCATTTTTGGTTTTAATTTTTTTACTCTCTTGTTTTTCTATTTTTAATTTTCAAAACAACATGCATCATTATCCGATGCATTTGTTTCCAAATTACAGATGTAGTTGCAAATATGTAACAATGATGGATTGCAACCAGTATTTTATAAATTTGAATACAAAACATGCAACATAATCTGATAAAATTGCATTAAAAGTAAATTAGGCGCAAAGAAAATATCGTAATGAGATTTAAGTAAAACCGTATGTTCCTCGACGCAACGTCTCCATCAAAAAAAGTAGTAATATTTTCGAGTGTGTGCGATAAACGTTTCAAAATCAATAGGGCTTTCCAACAAATCCCAATTAACAAATTTGTTCAACAAATTTCAAAAGATTGACATGTGGGTAGGTTTTCTGGAATGCTTATGATATAATCCCATACCGGGACCAACAACGACCTGTGCAACAAATTTGGTATTTGCATGCAACAAGTTTGGGATTTTTTTGGGACGAATTTCACACGCATACAAATTTTTATTAGATTTTACCTGAGATTTTGGAACTTGGCCGTTTTCTCAAATTTAAACATACCGCTGGTGCTGGCTATTTAATTAGCAGTTACTTATTTACGTACAATCTCAACACATTAATTACAATTTCCGGCCCAGGAAGGTTTTGGAAGTTATAGGCGATTTGCATATAACCCTCATGTGAGTGAAGAAAAAATATTTTAATTTGAGTGTAATTTAATTATTTTTTTCACGTTCGTCCAAGTTGTAAAATTTTTCATTTTTAAGTATGAACGTAATCTATACCAATTGGACTACAAGTTCTTATAAAATTTAAAGTTTTTATTGGGAGTAAAAAATACAGAAATAGACGTCTAAAAGTGCAAAAGGTACCCGGGTACCCACATCACTCATATTAGGGATAAATTTATCCCTAATATGAGTTGACGTTTTTTGTAAATGTTACACGTTTTCACATTTGCAAACAATGAAAAAGCCCTTACAAAGATTATCACCAAATTTCACAATGACCTCCGATTTATGGAAAAAAATTAAGTATAACATTTCACCCAAATTAATCAATCAAATGATGAAAACTGATTTTGCATGAACTTTCGTTTATTATCTTTTTGGTTTTAATCGGTTTGTTTTGCAAATGTTAAATATTTTTCAAAATAAATACAAAAAATTAAAAAATCGAATCTTTTAATTTGTGAAAAAAGCTTAAGTTTGAAATTCTATCGCAATCAGTAGTCAATCCGTCTGTTGAAAAAAAAATTGGAAAACTAATACGATACTGTTGAAAATTGAATTTAGAATCGATTAATTTAAATTCATTTTTCTCGTAAATGAGAGTCTCTTCAAAATATTTACAAAAAACAAAAAAGCTCCTATGGAAGCGGCCACTTCCGGTGGACTGATTTTGACAGGAAGTATGGAGTCTTGCCATAATTAGTCAATTCGTGGCAGTGTTACGTTTCTGACAAATTGACACAAAACCTTATAACAGTCAAAAGCTGTAAAAGAAAGTGTTACACTTTAAAATAATGCTACACTTTTTAAACACAATTTGTAATTAGGAACAACATGATATAATTAAAGAAAATTTAAAAAAATACATTTATATAAATTTATTTTACGTCACTAAAATCAAAAATAAAAATATATATAATTATGTTTTCAACTATAAACAATCGAAAATTCGACCATTCGAAGATCATTGAGATGTCTAAGTAAATCGAAGTATGCTATCGTGTAGTACTGACCATATTGCATTTTTTATAAAAGCCAACATTTTTTATAAAAGCCAACATTAGTTTGTGCGACCCGGCGAAGCATAAATTTTTTATGTTGGAAGAAAACATGAAGAATAATACTCAATTCCCTAAGACGTATCACTTCATACGAGGTGACTATGGATCTTCCTGGTTACTAGATTTTAAAATCAAAATTTACTAAGTGCGTGTTTCAATTGGTTTAAATGCCGCATAAAAAGTTAAAAAGTTAAAAATTGTGGTGAATAAAAATGTCAAACTTTTTATCTGCTTCAAGAGCTGATAAAATTTGTATGTGGAAAACATTTGGCTGACAAAAATATTTGTTTGTAAACAGAAATTTGTCATGTACAAATTTTGAGAAAAATCGTAATGATTTAGATGTAAACTGACCATAATTAACTAATATACATGTAAATAGTATTTATTTTACATATTTTCATATTTAAATTTGCTGTATACGTTCATAATAACACATAATATAAGCAACAATCTTAATGTCAAAATTTTAACCAATTGAAACAGATAAAAAGTTAAAAAGTTAAAAAAAATTTAACACGAATTTTTTTTTAACTTTTTAACTTTTTATGCGGCATTTAAACCAATTGAAACACGCACTAAATAGTTTTGTGCAAAACTCTCAATGAAATTTTTTTAAATCTTAGTTGGCTGAATTAGTTTGAATTATTTTTTATTTATTTGTCACGTCAAAATTCCAAGTGATAGAAATTGTCATTTGAAGTGATAGCAGTCGATAGGAAATATTTATAAAGCAGCATACTATGATTTTAAAGAACAACCAGAACGACTTTATTGAACAATTATTTTGCAAGTTTTGATTTAATGAGCTAGTAACCAAGAAGATGAGTAATCACATCACTTGAAGCGATGCGACTATAGGGGAATAGGGGTGATATGGCACGTGGTTATGGCTAACTTTGTTTACCATTGTGAATATATTTTTTAACAATTTATTTCGCTTTTCATAAGACGTTTTTTTTTTTTGAAAGTGTAGTTTTACACTTTTTCGGCTGTTGTAAAATTTTTTGTCATTTTTAGTTTTTCAGAAACTTCACTATAAACAATCCGCCGGGGCTGTAGAGAAGGTACAAACGGTAAAAATCATAAGCCCACAAGCAAGTAATTAGACAAAAAAGAAATCGAATTTTGTTTCGGTAGATTTTCTAAAGATCATTTGGTGTTCTAGGAGCTTAAAAAGCCACAGACTATAACAAATAATGAAGTGCATAAAACGCACTCACATGAAAATTTTGTTTTTTTAATTTTACATAGTTTAGTTTATATAATCGAATATTTTTATTAATAAAATTTTTAACATTTTATGAACATAGCATATAATAATATACGTAACATAACATTTATTTTATTGACGTAAATAGCTATTTATAATGTATATAAATTTCACTGTTGTTTTTATTCAATTCAGTAATTCAAAATGAAAAAATTTCAAAATGAATAAAAATATAGGTCAATGATGGTGGTTTTCTCTCAGATTAGAATGGAAATTTTCCACATATTTTCAAACTAAATATTAATAATTTTTTGTGGTTTTGTATGTTCCTCAATTATATTTAATGATAAAATAATTTTATATTGTGTAATAAAACAACCATTCGTTGTGTCTAGATACTGTAAACAATGCCTACATGGTATATACCACGACGACCAAATGGAAACGTTTTGACTTGATAAAATTATTTCAAATATTTTGCTGCGGTGTGTATTTAATAATCGGGCTAATTTTCAGAATTCAGTAATTTTCTTTCGCACACCTTGGCTTCGTATTGCAATCAAACAACCATTTTATAACTCACTTTGTTTGTTCCGGACGTGGTAAATTTGGATTAGAGTTCCTTACCACCTCAATAGTCACCTCCATAGTCTCGAATGCGTATTTATATCACTCCAGAAATACGTCATATTTTGCTCCATATGAGTTCTGCATTCTTTCTCGAAAAAGCAAGTTGAATTTTGCATTTTTCGAAGGCTTCATCGGTCCTGGCCATTATTGCTTGCTGGGAAGAGGTGAAGTACCATTTCTCCAAATGTTATATGTCCCAAAAATTGTAGTTCTTCTAAGGCCATGTCTCCCTTAGCCACATTGATAGCTAGTTTACATTTCTGGAGGCGCTCGATTACTATTTGTATGTGCCTCTCGTGATCGGTAGTCTTTTCGGATTGTATTAAAATATCATCCAAACACGGAAAAATGAATTTAAGGCCCCTTAATGTGGAGCATTGCGTAAACCAAAAACGAAATGGATTAGTAATGGATGTTTTTGGAATATCGTTCAGTTGTATTGGAACCTGATGAAATGCTTTTTGTAAATTTATTTTGCTGAATATTACTTTTCCACTAAGAATATTTGTGCAATCGTGACTATAAGGTATTTGGTACCTATTACGCATTGCTTGAACGTGTGGTAGTCTCCGCATGGAGGGTTTTACCCAGTTATTGGTCAATGTACGGCAAATACCCATTCTCATTAAATGATCAAACTCTCTTGCAGCGGCTAACTTTTCTAAAACTAATTATCGGGGTCGGGCGCACGATGGCCGCTCCGTTGGAAAAATGGCCAGCATGCCTGCTCTAGCGACCGGAGGTCCCGGGTTCGATTCCCGGTGGTAAAAAAAAATTTCACGGCTGGTTTAGGATCTTTATCCGAAATGAAAATTTAATTATGAAACCTCATTTGAGGCGACCAAATCTATTGATGGGATATAGTGCCAGAGAGAAAAGAGAGAGAGAGAGAGAGAGAGAGAGAGAGAGAGGGAGAGAGGGAGAAAGAAAGAGAGGAAAGAGAGCGCACGATGGTTGTTCCGTTGTTTTTTTTCAGTGTACAATGTCTAAATTTACGATTGGCGATAAAGAAGACAATATAGTAATATCGGCGACGTTTAAATTGTTTCTTGTCATAAATTTTTATCGCCGTTCCATTTGCTGCAAAGAGTTTATACTCGATTGAATTTTTTTTCACTTGGCGTTGGCGTTGGCGTTGCTACAGATACACCTGCACTGGTATCGACGAGGAACTTATTTTCTCCCCTATATGGACAGACGGTATAATTTGACAAGAGAATTTGTAGTTTTGGCTAAACTCATATCAAGTCAACTCGGTTCATTCAGACTAATTACTTCTCATCGTGTTGATGATACCAACATTCGTCAGTAAGGCCGATTGATGCAACATTTCGAGTACGTGATATAAAGCAGATACACTTCGGCTGCTAGATCGTTTCGTGTGCTGGGCTATTATTTCTCTAATTTCCTTGATAAGTAAGATACTTCGAGTCGTCGTCGATTGTGCGACTCTTGCTTCGTTTTGTTATTGGACTCGATTGAATTGACAGTACACATTTGCATAACCTTGAATAAAGCATCGCCTATCTGCTGGCTTTCAGCAAAATAACCAATTAATTTCTCCTCGACATATTCGTATTTTCGTAAATTTGGCGTAGCGTTGATAATTCCGTGCAATTGTGTTAGCGTTGACGGGATGAGAGCTGTTAAAATCATTTTATATTTTTGTTTGTCGGTCACGATGTCAGATGCTGGAAACAAAACTAAAAATCTAGCGATAAAAACCAACTTTCTACATCGTTGCTGTTCATTAGTGCCAACGGTTATTTTGCAAATTAGGTTGAAACGTTGGGATGATCAAACGAAAACAATTAGTGACCAATTCTCAATGACAGTATATTGACAATTTTCCAGATCGAAACAGTCAGAATCGTGCGGAATTGATGAATTTTTAACGAATTTTCGCAATAAATCGTTACATAGAGATGGCCTATCGAAAACAGCTAGTGACCAATCCTCAATGACAGATGGCCAAACGATTCCGATCGTTCGATTTATACAGATAATATTAGGATTATCCAAAGTAAAATATTTGCCACAGTGCGTTCCCGCATATTATTCTTAAGAATGCTTTAGATTTAATTGTTGGCGAGTTATGAACAACTAAAAAATTTAAATGATTTTAACTTTATGTCTTCTACATTAGGTACAATTTTTTCATAAAGGATATATTTTTATCTAAATGTATATTCCAATTGGATTTTTTTGTTAAAATGGTATTCCCAAATGAGCGATGAACCTGATTTTATTGAAATAATACAATTTTGATTTCGTTTTCTTGCAATAAAAAAATTCCCATTGCCCCAACGCCAAAATGTTTTGGCGAATCCTGACCTAACTATAATCTAATGAAATTTTTATGAAAACATTATGATTTTCTTGTAATGAGGTGCCACCCGGTATTTTTTCAATTTTTCATTAATTATTTACCGTTCAAACGTAGGTGACCAAAAGATGAAAACTAGGAACTAATCCTAACCAAACGATACTCATAGATGAGATGCCGAACTCCTAAACTACCATAATTCTGTTCAAAATCAATTCGTTTTAAACTTAAAAGTACGGCTAGTTAGAGCGACTCCGTATTGAATAGAATACAATTCGTTATTGGTCTAAGATCTCTCTGAATGGGCCAGGCCCGATCTCTTTGATCTCCTTACAAAACTAGAGCTATTCAAACCGACCTTGTGTCCAATATACCACACTTTCCGGTAATGTCCTTTTCTAACCTCTACCATATAACCGTTCAAAAGCGGAAATATTTTTGACATTTGTGACACATCCAGTCGATGTTATGGTAAGTACAATTTTTTTTATATATGACCAATGTGGCTACGTAATGTTAAATCAATTCAGTTCGTTTATTTTAAACTTTTATATTTTGGTACATAGTTTTTTTAAAAATTTTTAAAATTTGGATTTAATTTCTGGAGTTGAATAACACATCGAGATTAAACGAAATTGTTACGAGTACATTACATTTCTGGCTAGTATCATTGTAGTTTTACTTAAGCTAACAGAACCCATACGGCAGAACAACTTGTAAGTATCGATAATTATTGGCTAGATAAATGTTCTTTTAAAAAATTTTTGCTCCATCCCTTCCAACTAAAACGCGGGTTCTGCTAGCTTTAGAAAAAGATAGCAGAACCCATATCAAAAACCGATTTGAAAACAATTGGAAAATTAAAAGTTAATTTTAGGCTAGCAAACGCCCTATTTAAATTTTTTTTATTATTCCGCTCTAAGAAAAAAAGTAAGGCTTTATCACTTAAAATCTAGCAGAACCCAAATCGCGAAATTAGAACGCAAAACAAGAACAATCGACAAACAAATAATTTTAGACTCTTTATGGTCTAATCAAATGCCCCATTAAAAAATGTTGGCTCCACTCGTTGTTGACCAAATTTCAGGCCATTTATTCTAAAGCTAGCAGAACCCAAATCGAAAAATTTGGTCAAAAACGAGGCCAACATTTTTAAATAGGGCATTTGATTAGGTTATAATGATTCTAAAATTATTTGTTGTCTATTGATCTTGTTTTGCGTTCGAAAAATGGATTTTTGGTCCGATTTTCGATTTAGATTCTGTTAGCTTTTAAGTGATAAAGCCTTACTGGGTGGACATTTACAATTTGCATCTTTATCTCGACCGCTTGGAGCTTAACTTAAAGCCACAAAGTAAGCGACGAGCTGTTGCCGACATCGTTTTCATTCATCAACTTTTATCTGGCGATGTAGATTGTTCAGCTCTGCTCGAAGAGGTAAATCTTAATGTAAATGCTCGTGCTTTGAGAACGATACCAGCTTTTAGAATTGCTCCTCACAGAACGACCTATGGCCAGAACGGGCCTATTACAAGAATGCTGCGAGAAACTAATAAATATTTCGAAATTTTTGCAACCACATTAGCAAAGTCGCTATTAAGAAATTATTATTTGCTGCCAATCGATAAAGCAATTTTTGTTTTATTTTTAGATAATTGTTTTTCTTTTTTATCTATTTGACTTAAATACTCTATCGAGTATTTATAATTTTTAACATTTCTTTTTCGGTTTTTGCTCTCCCAAATGGTTTCTTTTAATTTTATTTTTGTTTAAATTTGATTTATTTTATTTCTCTTTTTTCTCTCTCTTCCCAGTTTTAAATTTCCTTGCTCTAAGCAAACCAGCGGTTGGTCTCTCCTTTTTTGCAGCGGGGTATCATTCTCCTAACTTTAGTATATGTAGATTCAGCCTTTTCAGTTTCCTAATCATAGTTGTTTAAATATATTTTATATTTCGATTGATAATAATTTGTTTTTGCCGTTTCCTTTCTTTTTTTAATTTTTAATGTAGTAGACTGATATCCTTGTTTATAATTTCCCCGGAATTAAATTCAAAAAATAATAATAATGTTGATGGTGACTCCCGCGTGCGGTCAGGGAGGGGAGTTATTATTATTATTACTTTTTTACTAGGGCGAGCATAATAAAAAAATTTAAGTAGGGCATTTAACTAGCCTAAAATTAACTTTTAATTTTCCAACTGTTTTTAAATCGTTTTTTGATATGGATTCTGCTAACTTTTTCTAAAGCTAGCAGAACCCGCGTTTTAGTTGGAAGGGATGGAACCCAAAATTTTTTGATAGAGCGTTTGATTATCCATACTATCTGGTAATGTTCTACCGTATGGGTTCTGCTAGCTTAAGGAAGTGTAGTTTTAGTGTTACACGATGATGTTTTTGATTTATCTGGTATATTTTGGGGTAGGTATTTATGCCCTCACTCTCCTTTTGTTACCATATTTTTAAAAGGCTAATAATAATAAAATAGGCTAATGAGCATCATCCAAAACTAAATATAATTTTGAGTGCATTAAAAGTGTTGTCGGTATGCGATCAGAGGTTCAAATCGAAGATATTTCAAGAGATAGAATTCAACAAATTTTACTTTCCTTTACGTTACGTAGTAAAATTAAGTATAGTAATCTCGAATCCACGGGAAATGTGGTGAACATCTGTGTACGGCTTCCCTAGTATGTTATTCAATTTTTGCAATTAGGATTAATTTTTTTTTTAACATGGCTTGACCTAGTTAGCTTTCTCACATTTAAGCAGGAATAATGATTTTTGTTATAATAGACAGATTTAATAAAAATACATTAGGCTCTATTTTTCGATTTAAAAACTAAAAAGTATAAAAGAAAGTCGGGTGTTGGCTACAACATATTCAATGCTCCATTTTTATAACAAAAAAATTTCCCGCTAGCACATCGTGATGTTGAAAATCAAAAATCTGCAATTAAAAATTCAACCCACGTTCACGAACAACAAAAAAATGTTAAACAAAATAATTTGATTTAATAAAAATATTTGATTTAACGATAATTACTAGTCTAGCCAATTATATAGATTTTTCAATTTATTACAATGTTATTCTTCTCATTCCACTATATCGTTTCTGCCAGAGCTATCATTTCCCGTGGAAACGAAGGGAAATTGATAAAAGGATAAAACACGTTTGGCGGAATTACATTTTTTTTTACCTTTAAACGACTTTTGTTATTGACTTTTGGTTTTTTGGCATCTACGTCACGTCTAAGTAGTACCTAATATGTGGCTGTGTATGAACTACACATTGATATGAGATAATGCTTTAACTGTATGCGAACACGTATGAGTGCAGTGTTATAGGAGATTATGGTAATTGACTTTTACGGTAGAATGGGGAAACAAACATTTTGTTATTAGGAGAACTAACGGATTAATATATTCACTGTGTAATCTTTGGTTTTCCTTATTACGAGTATATGGTAATAACAACATAGAATGATGCAATTTTTAAAAAATTCCAAATGTTTTCGATCAACTGCAAAACGAACCATATTGTTAAACCGAGCGATTTATATCAATAAAAACTACCGGTAGAACGGTAGGTACAAAAATTATAATTACATTCTCAAATCTTTTTTTTTAATTGTTTATCCTTTCATACCATCCATAATTGAAGATAGTTGAGAATTGGTCAGATTAACAGCGCATCCTCAATAGAATTCCTTTAATTTTTTCCTTACTGAAATGAATGAAAAAATACTTGGGAACTTTTTTTTTACGATTTACCAGAGTTATAGCTCGCCTATACTTGATTTCAGCCCTCTTAAGGTTGCTACTGACGAAAGTTATGCTAATCATCGAACTCACCTCTCTCCTGCATAACATCGTTTTTTGTTTCAATTATATGCATAAAGCAACATCGAAAAAGCATAATGCCTCAAAAATAGCATTTCTCTGGCTGTTGGTGTTCTACTCATTCGTACTTCGCTGTCTCATTCTATTGCTCGTGCATTAAAATCACCAGCCATGATCAGTTGCATCCGACCCTTAACATAGCCGACTAGACAAACAAAAAACACTTTCAAAGTCATCAATCGCTATCAATCTAAGCAACTGAAACATCGAAGCGAGCTTGGTTTTTTCGGATTCAGAAAACCATCTGTAAAGGGGGGAAGGTTTAGTCGTACAGGGATGAATTTATGAATTGTATCCGCAGCCATTACATAATGGTGTGGTAAGTTCTGGGGAGAAAGGCCGGTTCGTTAGCTACTATCCAATCCAAAATTCCGGTTTGTCCAATACCAAACCCGATTCCCAATACTCCAACCATGGTACTTGCCGGCTGTTGTTAGGTTCATGGTAGTGGTTGATGCGAGTGCATAAAGAACAAACAAAAGAATGAAACAGAAAAGAGATGACAGATTGGCTTGAGGTATAACACGATACCATACACACTGACGAAATCAACAGTACATAAGGCGAATGTCAAGTTTTGGTTTTCTGGGGTGCGGTGAGCGGTGCATGTCAGAATAAACGAAAAAAGAAAGGTGACATTAAGTTAAATTAAATTCTTGGTGTTTTTATGTTAGAAATAAAATAAGTTCTGAGCAGAAAGTACACGTTCGTGTTTACAAGCAAAGTAAAGCTGGAAAAATATACCGTTGTGCCGAGAAAATTAAAACTGGAAGGTATACGGTTGTGTTACCACGGTGCGCAAAGTAATCCTTGATTGGATCGTGTGATTGGGACACAATTATCGTGCAGTTGAAGCGGAGGAGGTACAGTGAAGGTCCATCGAACATCGAACGGCGAACAGGTAGTATCTACAGTTGGTAAGTACTTTCCTCTGTTTCCCATATTTTTCCAAGATTATTTTCCACACGTGGGTGGCTAACTGTGGTTTCTCCCCTGAACATCCACGCCGGAATGGATTGCTCGACTAAGCAAGCAAAGGGCATCTACATACGCGCTAGCAGGCTCTCTGGCTTGCCAGAGTAGCGCCCAACAATAACAGAGTGGATTTACAGCCTGAAGGGATGGAATCTCGACGCCGCCTACGCTATACATTCATAACTGGACTTACCTTTCTTTTGTTTTCTCATTTTTTACATCTAGTCGTTGCCAAACACACGGTTCCAAAGATTAAACAAAAAAACAAAGAACAACCGGATCAAAACCAATTCACCAAACCAAGGAGGAAATAAACAAAAATTGTAGAAAATTTCGCGAATAAAGTTAATGTTATTTGTAATAGGCCATATGGCCGGAATTAACGTTTTTTTTTATATAAGCTTGTCCTGTTTCGGTACAGCTCTGGTTGATTTGCTAGTGCGTTACACATCCAATACGAATTTTACTTCCATTGAACATCCTTTATATCGATACTTTAGGGGGAATGACTACTGCTATCTAAGTTTCCCATATAATTCCGCAACACCTTGATTATGATCACTAAGAGAACATTTCTCTCGTTATGGTGACCTCATTTATGTCCTTAATTTAGATGTGAACCTCATCTACTTCCTTTGCTGCATATGATAGCAGAAATTTCCGTCAGAAACAATGTGTTTTGCTATTCACCGTTAGAGGCATCACTATCACAAAAATGGATTTTTTTCTGCTGATATTTTTCTCAGCAGAAAGTTTTATGAAAATCAATGAATTTATGAAAAGGAGAGAAAAAATATGAATCAGCGTTTTGTAACGAAAAATGTTAATTTTCTTTTTAAAAAAAGGATTTACGTATGTACATGCATGCACGTATGTAAATATGTACAACATAAAATAACTCGCCTACGTTGATAGCACTCCAAACATTTATGAAGTCATTCGAAAGTAAAATGTTTCCAGTTTTTAACAAAAGCGCTAGAAAAACCCTGCTGTTACTACCCTGGGTGTATGTTTTTATGGTAGCTGAGATCATAATCTATATACATGAACAACATAAGATTCACAACCGGCGTCAGTAGCGCTTCATAAATTTTTGAAGTCATTTTAATGCGAAATGTTTTCTGTTTTTTTAACAAAAGTGTTAGAAAAACCCCCCTGTAACTACCCTAGGTATTCGTCTAACAATTTTGTTAAAAAACTACAAACATTACACATTAAAATTACTTCAAAAATTTATGGAAGGCTACTGACGCCAGTTATGAATCTTATGTTGCTCATGTATATAGATTATGATCTCAGTTACCATAAAAACATACACCCAATACACCCGATTTTTCTAACACTTTTGTTAAAAAACTGAAAACATTTAAGCTCAAAACAGAACAAGAACGAAGACGACGAGCGAAATCGCCTGTCATATTACAAAACACGGAAAACATGTAATACAAACACAAGCATCGAAGCAGGCGGCGACGATTTTTCCCTTGAAATAAATTTATGTGAAATTCTATTTACCAAAATCAGGCAAAACAAATTGATGTACATCAAAAATTTTGTTCTTTTTGACAGAAAAAATCAATTTTTTTATGAACATCAATTTTAAAAAATGTATGTTTTTTCGTCAATTTTTTTTTTGATGGAGAAATACCAATACAAAATAAAACGTCAATTTTTGTAGAAACGTCAATTGGTGTGTTAAATTACTAATAAATTAAAGCATGTGTTTTAAATTTAATTGAAATATATTTTAATCGTTCATTAATAAATATGTGACGATTATTCTTTCGAAAATATATACTACTATATATAATTTTTCCACTGGTTTCAAAAAATATCAGCAGAAAACACTTCATTTTTGTGATAATGATAGTGATGCCTGTAGCGGTGAATAGCAAAACACACATTTTTTCTGCTGAAAATTTTCTGCTATTTTATACAGCATGAGTTTTATGGGGTTCGTTACCTATTATTTTTTCAAAAGAGGTTTGCAGTATTGTTGTATTTTCACCAGCAGATTTTTCTTGCTCCAACAATAAACTAAACTTTTCCGTCTTACGAATGCTAATTACATTTTCCTATTGCAAACCTAGTTTTGTGTTTAACCACGGTTCAATTTCAGGATTTTCCAGCGACCCCAGTGCCATCTGCCGCCCCGGTGGCAAAGTGGTCAGCATGCTTTCTCCAGCGACCGGAGGTCCCGGGTTCGATTCCCGGTGGTGACAAGGACAAAATTTCACGGCTGGTTTAGGATCAATGAATTAATCACTCATTATCCGAAATGAAATTATGATTATGAAACCTCGTTTGAGGCGGCCAAAACCCTTAATGGGATTAGTGCCAGAGAGAGAGAGAGAGAGTGCCATCTGCTCAAACGTTCAAGAGACTTGCAGACCTTTGTTGGAGTTAGAGCTTCGCATCATTCGCCGTTCTCTTCGTAGGTTGGTTTTCGTATGACATTTGTGTCCTATTACCCACTTTCTTTTACCTTTGGTAGTATCGGTCCATTAACTCACGTGTTCGCATTGCCCGATGATAAGTGTATTTCAGAGCTTTTAATGTGCTTTTAATATCGTGGTGAACCTTTGACTTGTTCTTAATGAACTCTGAAAGATCATCAATTTGACTTCCCAAATGCTCCATAAATGTGAATGATTTAGTGCTCGGTTGTACATGATCTATACGCTAATATTTGCTATTCTGTGAGGTTTTAAGCGGCGATTACGTTCTTATTAAGTTACCTCTAAAATACGTTGTTCGTCAGTTAACATATAAACTAGTGCAGGTGCCTATATCTTAAATCAAGCCAGCTTGCTTGAGCCAGTCAGCCGTTACCTTTGACAGTGAGTGATTACAAGCAGATTGCGAATGAACCACGTCTGTGAAGTTGGCCCAAAATTCTAGTCCAAAATATTTTATTTTTTGTTGCTGGCCCAACGTCCCAACGTTGCCCACCGTCATCTTATTTGATAACTATCATGACAGTAAAACTGTAAAAACATTGAATTTCACATAAATTGAATATAAAAAATGTGTCTTCAATTTCTAAAACTATACTAATAATAAAATAAAACATATACACATTTAACGCAAACATATATTCTATTCATCTTATTTGATAACTATCATGACAGTAAAACTGTAAAAACATTGAATTTCACATAAATTGAATATAAAAAATGTGTCTTCAATTTCTAAAACTATACTAATAATAAAATAAAACATATACACATTTAACGCAAACATATATTCTTACTAATTGGTTTCACAATATTCTGTTTACGCTATCACATGATGGTGCTTTAAATGATTTATCAAAATTCTAATAACTTTTTAACACAAAAACTATTATTTCTGTCACGTATGAACTGTCAGCCCAAAAAAATCATAATTTTTATAATAGCAGCCTAAAATAACAAAAATATTCCGTTCGATATAAATTTTTGAAGTAAGCACAATTTTTTTTTTATCTTGACGAATACACTCAACCCAAAATTCAATTTTTCTTAGTTGAAGGAACCATTGTAATCGTGTTTAATAAATGTAAAACGGCCAAGAAAAAATTCTTATTATTTTAAATTGGTTCATGAATATATAATTTTTAAAGAACAATAATATGTGGCCACTTGACATATTTAAACTTCTAAATCGAAGTTTCCGGAATTTTTCATAAATAAAAAATCTATGACTCACTATGATTTTCGGACAGAACTGGTTCTAGCCTTTACGAGCAGGAAGTTTCAGGAGGTTGTGGTGGGGTATTCATACCGAGAATGGCCTATATTCGGCCGCTTTACGAACAACCCTACTATTTAATGGAAGTTGAGATTTTCGGTGTTGGTCATCGGTCTTACTATGATTTTCGAACAGAACTGGTTCTAGCCTTTACGAGTAGGAAGTTTCAGAAGGTTGTTGTAGGGTCTTCATACCGAGAATGGCCTATATTCGGACCCTTTACGAACAACGATACTATTTAATGGAAGTTGAGGTTTTCGGTGTTGGTCATCGGTCTCACTATGATTTTCGGACATAACTGGTTCTAGCCTTTACGAGTAGGAAGTTTCAGAAGGTTGTGGTGGGGTCTTCATACCGAGAATGTTGAGATTTTCGGTGTTGGTCATCGGTCTCACTATGATTTTCGGACAGAACTAATTCTAGCCTTTACGAGTAAGAAGTTTCAGGAGGTTGTTGTTGGGTCTTCATACCGAGAATGGCCTATATTCGGCCGCTTTACGAATAACCATACTATTTATGGAAGTTGTGATTTTCGGTGTTGGTCGTCGGTCTCACTATGTATGATATACGATGAATTAAGCATGTTTTCATTACTTGAATTTTAAAAAAAAAACAAAAAAAAATTATAAAAGATAAAGTCCAAAAAAAATATTTGAAATATTAGATGTGCGAGTAGAAACATGGCTCTGAAGTTGGTTACATTAAAATATACTTGAAAGCATCCAAATCGTCTGCCACGTCTAGGTGCAGTAAAACAAACCAAACTCTAAAGTCCTCGCAGAACCGTTACGAGCTACTCGCCAAGCAATATCACTTCGATTGCGTGCAATGGGAAAAATACAGAAGGAAGGAGAATGGCTTCCCCATAAATTGACCGCGAAGAAACCAAAAATCAAAGAGTAACATTGGGCCTAAACTTGCTTTCTCGGTACAAAAGAAAGATTTTTTTACACAAAATCATTACGGGTGATGAAAAGTGGATTTTATACGACAATTCTTAATGCAAGAAACCATGGGCTGAACCAGGCCAGCCATCAACATCAGTTGCAAAAATGAATATTTGTGCACTTGCTGGGATTGGGAAGGAGTCATTTACTATGAGCTTCTGGAACCTGGTCAAACTGTTACAGCTAAACGTTACCAGGCCCAATTTATCATTTTTTTTTTCACGGCGGGCGTGATATGGCAGCATGATAACACACTCGTCCACATACAGTGAAATCAACCCAGGAACTCAGTTTCTCCTTAGCGTGGGGGGTTTTACAGCAAGCGGCGTACATCATCTGTAGACTTGGCTCCCTCTAACCACTTGTTCAGATTGATGTGACAAGATACCATAGATGATAATGTCGAATATCTCGATAATTAAACTTTGTTACAATCATATTTTCAATAAAGTTGAATTTGGCCGAAAAAAGCACAGTTTGTACTTGCAAACCTAATACATATATAAAAAAACAGCAACCAATTTTCTTTTAAAACGAATGTACACATTATAAATCTCGAATACAACATACTTGTTTTCTAAGGTGAGAAATACAACTTACCAAAATTTTGGTAAAAACTTGATTTAGGCCAAAAATCTTCATTCCTACTCTTCGACTACTCTTCTGGAAAACTTAAACTATGTATAAATTTATTGGAATCGGCTATTAGTCAGCTTTCGTAAATTGTATTCAAAAATAAAATTGTATTAAACTGTGTTAAATTGTATGTATTAAGGTGTCCACTCCCAGAACATCGTTTTAACCATATTTTGGAAAACACTGCGTTCAAAGTTTAATACCGATCAGTCAATTTGTCTGAAAAACATTTTAGCTTGAATTTGAACCGATTTTATATCAAATTGTATTTAGAATAATTTTGTTTACTATGATATTTTGAAATATTTTTGAAAATCTATAAAAATCGAGGAAGTTTTAATTAGGAGTTGCTGCCAATTACGGTTCACAGATTTCCTCTACATTGGACTCAATATTATGGTTGTTCGTAAAGCGGCCAAATATAGGCCATTCTCGGTATGAAGACCCTACCAGAACCTTCTGAAACTTCCTACTCGTAAATACTAGATCCAGTTCTGTCCGAAAATCATAGTGAGACCGATGACCAACACCGAAAATCTCAACTTCCATTAAATATTATGGTTGTCCTTAAATCGGCCTCACATTCTCCTAAAACTTCTTTATTTTAGTTAAATATTGAATTTTTAGAAGTAGCAATATTTAAATTTTTGTGTTGACAACAATAAAATGTTGTGACATACGATTTTTTGGGCTGACAGTTCATACGTGACAGAAATTATAGTTTTCGTGTTGCCACTGCGATTTTTTGGGCTGACATTTGGGCCAACTTCACATACATAATAAACCATGAGATAAGAAATATTCTAGAAAAATATAGATATAACAGGTGTCATAAATCATCTAAACTGAGATGGTTAACGCATTATAATCACAAATCCGGACCGCTAAGCAGTCCCTCGAGTCCGCTCGGACCGCTAAGCAGTCCCTCGAAGGTCATCTACTCGATGGATGAACAACGTGGAAAAGGAGGCACACACTCGGCCATTGAGTTTGGCATCTCTTTGTTGCGAACCGCAATATCTGGAGAAATATTGTTTAGGCTGCCGAATCGCTGCATGGGATGTAACACAAGCGGTATGTAAATAATTAATTAGTGTTCAATAAGGTATATGAGCAAAATACTCTTCATTAGCTATTATAGAGTTGAGCATTTACTAAATTACTGATCTACCCTAAATACCAAACGAAAGAGGTACGGTGAAAGTTTTTATTAAACTATATTTTTAGGCCAAAATATTTTGGTGGCCTTTCTTAAACATCTGAAATTTAAAAGTTAAATCCTGACATATAACAGTTTTAAGAAACAAACCATAAAAAAGCTGCAGAAGCTGTTATTTCTTAGTGTCCACATAAATACGACGACTAAAAACTGTTTATATATTTTCAATGTTATAAATTTTAATCGTGCCGTGGTGCACTTGATTGCACATACATAAGTTGGAATGGCTTAGTTTTTTTATATGTTGCAAAGAAAAATTATGATTTTTATATTATACCAAACTCGGAATGAAAAATATTTTTTGTTCAAGTTCTATTTGGCAAACTTTCAAACGTGAGAATTTAAAAAAGAATAAAAGCTTCAGTGCACAAATGAACTTAAAATATTTCTACCACCAACAAAAACGTAATTTTATATTCAATTGCAAATTGTGTTTATGAAATCGATGTACGTACATACTTTGTCCTGTGTGTATTCGGCTATTAAGGCATTATATAGGGATAACCCATTTGCCCTAATTGTTTTTTAGTAGTATTGTACATTTTGAATTCCGCTTCTGTTATGTATGAGTAAAGAGAAAATTTATTGGGAAATTTTAGGGATCTGGTTTTGTCGGTTATTTGGGGCAAAAAATATTTATTTTTTGAAATGCAGCAGAACTGTACAAACCGAAAATGGTGGTTAAAAGTTAAAATATATAAAATACATTAAAAATAATTTCGAAATAGTTTTTTAGCTTTTGATGGTTTTTATACAGTTAAAAGTTTGTTAATTTATTTTCTTCCCAGAAACTGTATTAAGTTGCTTTACTGATAAAATGAGATGTAGTCGGATTAAAAATTATATTAGAGCTTGTGGAAATTTTATGGTTTTATGTACATAAATGTTTGAAAATTGTTTAATTTTAATAATAATTTTGAATAGGCCGCCGGCTATTTTCGACAACAAAAGCAAAATTGTTTATTAATTATATTGGAGTACAACGTTGTTACGGTCGGTCATCATTAAACAGAACATACTTTTCAATAAAGGTTTTCAGTTCATATTATGAAAGATAACCTACATATGATTTACAGATGGAATACGTCATAACAGTATTTTTACTATTTACAAACCGTGGATTATTGTAGCTCGACAATAGCAGAGGCTGGCAATGTTGAATTAAAGTAAATAATAAACTGGAGGGGTTCAATTGGAAAGGGCGCATTTATATTATGCTAACTTTCTTCTTTCTTATTCAACCCAGGCAGGGTTTCTCAAATCTACCCTAAATAAACTGATTATTATCAGTACGTGTTGATTCATCAATATTCGCACAGTGCTTTAAACCAGCACCAACCAAATTATTCAGCCTCAATGAAATCTATACCGTAATTTATTACAACAAATCCCGACAGTAACCGTTTTCGAGGAACGAAAGGTCGTTAAACGCCGCCTAGTTAGCGCCACTTCCTATGCGAGCGAAAGGTGATATTTGTTTATATGCGAAAAAGTCATGCCATTTTATTAATATTTCTCCATCACATTTACATAAAATTCAGTCGAATTATAGTCAACTAATGATGTTTATATTACATTAAAACTATATTTTTGACAAATTGATCACCTTTCGCTCTAGTTCTAAAATATTCCGTCAGATGTCAGTCACTTTGTGTTAAAAAGGCGAATGATTAAACCTGCATCACCAAAATTGTAACTTTTGATGAAGCTATATGATATCGGGATAGTTCTTGAACCAGAATTTATTACAAATTAATTACATTTCATTGTTTAGTTCAAGACCACCTCTATAACTTGCCTAAGGCCAAATCTCACCCCAAAACGATTATTTATTTCAAAAAGGTCAATTTAACCAATTTAAATTATATATTACACCAGACTGTCAACAGATTTTGGACCAAATATTGCTTTAGAAGTTTTGCAGAAGATAGGGCAAATCCAGGTATGTAATAAATTTTTTTTTTGTGTCAGAGAAGACGGAATTGGTCATTTCTGGTTCAAGAGTCATCCCGATATACATAAAACAACTACATAAAGAGTTACCATTTTGGACTCGTTCCTCGAAAATGGTAACTGTAATAAAATCGGAATTTGTTGTAATAAATGTGTAAGAAATTGTGGTATAGGTTTCATTGGGGTGTTCTAATTTTGTTGGTTTAATGGACTGCATTGGACAAAACTACACCACACTTTTTGTATTTCTGTTAATATTAATTGTTGTTATGGTACTAGAGATGGTACTGAATTTTTTTTACAAATTAATTACAATATTGGCATTGAAATTGAGAGATTGAGGTTGAGATTGAGATTGAGATTGAGATTGAGATTGAGATTGAGATTGAGATTGAGATTGAGATTGAGATTGAGATTGAGATTGAGATTGAGATTGAGATTGAGATTGAGATTGAGATTGAGATTGAGATTGAGATTGAGATTGAGATTGAGATTGAGATTGAGATTGAGATTGAGATTGAGATTGAGATTGAGATTGAGATTGAGATTGAGATTGAGATTGAGATTGAGATTGAGATTGAGATTGAGATTGAGATTGAGATTGAGATTGAGATTGAGATTGAGATTGAGATTGAGATTGAGATTGAGATTGAGATTGAGATTGAGATTGAGATTGAGATTGAGATTGAGATTGAGATTGAGATTGAGATTGAGATTGAGATTGAGATTGAGATTGAGATTGAGATTGAGATTGAGATTGAGATTGAGATTGAGATTGAGATTGAGATTGAGATTGAGATTGAGATTGAGATTGAGATTGAGATTGAGATTGAGATTGAGATTGAGATTGAGATTGAGATTGAGATTGAGATTGAGATTGAGATTGAGATTGAGATTGAGATTGAGATTGAGATTGATATTGAGATTGAGATTGAGATTGAGATTGAGATTGAGATTGAGATTGAGATTGAGATTGAGATTGAGATTGAGATTGAGATTGAGATTGAGATTGAGATTGAGATTGAGATTGAGATTGAGATTGAGATTGAAATTGAGATTGAGATTGAGATTGAGGTTGAGATTGAGATTGAGATTGAGATTGAGATTGAGATTGAGGTTGAGGTTGAGATTGAGATTGAGATCGCTCAGTCATAATTTTTTTTGTTTGTAGACGTAAAGACACGAAATATCTTTTATTGTATGCTGCAATGTGATTTTATTCTAAAAAAATCATTATTTAATACAATCGATTTAAGAAAAAAGAGTTATGGGCGTCCAAATCCTAAAAAATGTATAAAAGTATAAAAAAGTCTATTGATAAAATATTAATCAACTTCATTTATTACGTTTTGTTCAAAATGGTCCTCACCACTCCGGATACATGCACGGCATCTTGTTTTATCTCCACGGTTGTTCTGTGGAGTTTCATTTCATTTTTCATTTGTGCAAATGCAGCACTTATCTTTTCTATTAAAACTTCTTTTGTGGGTGCCTCAGTTGCGTACACCAATTTCTTAGCACATCCTCAGACGAAGACAACCAGGAGTGTGAGATCTGGGAACCATGCGGGCTAAGGAATGGAGCCACCTCTTCCAATTCATGAGTTTGGTAATGAATCATCCAAGTATTCCCTTACCGTTCGTTGGTAATGTGCCGAACAGCCGTCATTTTGAAAAATAATCGGCACATATTCTTCTAGAACTGGTAAAATCAGTCCAGGTAGCTCATTTTGTAGAAATTTGAGATAGATTTCTCCGGAAAGGCGTTCTGGCAAAAAATATTGGCCGATAAGGTTTCGACCAATAACACCAGCCCAAACCTTTACACTGAATTTCTTTTGGAAGGAAACCTGGCTTTTCTTATGAGGATTTTGGCCTTTTCTGTTCCAATGATGCAGATTAAGTTAAGCTCATCTGTCCACAAAATCCTTTTCAAAAACCTATTATCCTCAACATTCGTATGCAGTATAAACCTATAAAACTTCAACCGTCTAGCATTATCACCCTCTTCAAGACGAGACCTGGAATAATTAATTAAATCCGTGAGTTTGTGGCAATTGCTCAAATATGACACATTTCTGTAAACTGAGAGCAGTAAAAACTGGGTGTAATTACCATGAACTGGAGTGTAATGGAATGCTTGCCTTCCTTCTACTCGTAGAACCGACCACACTTACCAGACTGATAAGTTGAATCTGGCAGCGACAACTCGTATGCTTGTATTAGGATCCTCGTTAAAAGCTTCTAAAATTGTTTCATCAACTGCAACATTATGTTGCCTTACATTCACTAAAGGCTCGTGAAAATGTAAGTTGCCGGTCTCCTTCAGACGTTGATAGGTTGTTGAGAAGGTGTCATGGTGCGGTAAACGTCGAACAGGATATCGCGCCTGATAAATTCTTCTCGCTTCATGTCCATTGCACTGCCATACGCCAACAACATGTCAGCATACTCTTCGTTACTAAATATATGGGCTTCGTAAAAACAGCGAAGACCAACACAACGAAAAGTTTTTTAAAAATTTAACACGAACAACGTAAACTTCCGGTAGCAGATAGTGAAATATCAAGTAAACAAGTGAAGGCAATTAACACTCAGTTTACTTATTTAAATTTAAATGTAATAAATGAATTTGATTATTTTATCAATAAATTAAAATGTATTTTCTTAATCCTGACATAAATAATCCTGACCAAAATTAGCAGTGTTGCAGAGCAACCATTCCTGAACAATGTGAGCAGTATGTTTGGGGTCGTTGCCCTGTTGGAACACCCGCTTTTTTGATAGGCCTAGTTTTTCCACAAACGCCTTCATATTGTATTTTAAAATGTACAAGTATTTATGCTTATCCAATTGTCTATCAATAAAAACTAAATTGCTGACTCCCGAATAAAACATAGAGCCCCAGGTCATTCATTACACTTCCTCCGCACGTTTCACCGTACTATGCAGATTATTCATTTGAAGAGCATGTTCTTTTCTCGACACACTTTTGATGACCCGTCATGCCCAAAAATACTGAACTTGCTCTCGTCGGTTTTCAGGACCGTTTGTCAGAAGGAGTTTTCTCGATGTTGTTGCAATTTAGCAAATTTAATCCTTTTTTGCTTATTAATAATACTTATAAAGAGCTTATAGTTCGAGAGCTCACACGCTTCTTACAACTGCTAGCTATTATTTTCGCGATATCTGACCTGGATATTCTTGGATTTTTACGCACTATCTGTAGAACAGCCCGTTCATCCCTCTCCTTTAGAACTTGTTTTCGCCTTGGCTATTAAGTGACATTTGACATTGAGTTAGACATTTCAATATTTTCGTTTCGTCATTGTGCAATTTCTTATTATTATGCGCCATTCAATTCTCGTGTCACCGCTGGACGATATTTGGTGCTTGTCATTGGCACATTTTGCGAAAGAGGGAGTACTTTCCGTGAGATTGGTGGTAAGTATAATAATGTGATTACAAAACAGATATTCCTGTTGTTGCACATGTGTAAATGTCTGACGGTTGTGTTTTTCATGTGTATTACCTGTGTGGAGGACTGTGTGAAACTCAGTTAGTTTTTGAGCTCATAATGGATCTACAAATGACTGAAGAAGTAGCGACTCGAAAATGGATTCACTGAACCATATGTACACATAATATGTACACATTTGGACGATTTTCGTTTTGATTAAATAATAGCAAACAAAGAAAAAAAATCAACAGTGCCGATGGATCGTTTTACTGTTGGACATGCATATTTATGTTAAGGTGTAATGTATTATCATTTCACCATAATCATACCTATGTTTCAAACATGCGTTAGTTTTGCCCACACATGTAATGCGTAGAATGATCGGCAGTATCTGTCTGAAATCATCGGACAGGACAGCAACAGTAGAGCGCCACCGAAAAGAGTTGAGATCTAACATCTGTTTATCGGAGGTTCATGTGAATGCTTGTGAGTCATAGTGCATTCATCCCAGATAATATTTTTGCATTTTTGAAAAATTTTAGCCATGCTGAAATTCTTCTATATGTTGTACATTCCGTCTGGAATTGTGTGCACGATCAAAGGCAACTTGAATGCTGAATGGGCAGTCCTTCCACCATCAAGCAAATGCCAGATGAAGCGATTGCCAACGCAATATGATTTTGTAATCGCATGCGCGCAAGTATTAGTGAGGTGAGGAATGTTTTGCCAGTGTCGCATAGTGCGTCAAAAAAAAGAATCCGCTTCATTATTTGCAACAAAAAGGGCTGCATCAATTTGTTGTTCAAGCTGAACACCGCTGTAAATGATGCCTGTTGCTGGAGGATAATAGGCAGTGGCATACCGCAATGAATCAGTGGCATATTTGATCTTCAATTATTAATGCCTTGTTATATATTTGTGGCAAAAAAACCAAATATTGGGTTCTTGATCGCAGTGGTCGAAATGCGATGCAGAAGTGTAGGTTAGATTGATTGGCATTGAATGCGCATGTATATATAATTGAAATTCATTGAAGACCATATACGGTATTCACTTCAACATTGCACCTTACACATTTTATTTTTCAATTTAAGTGTTTAAGTACACTTCATTAACGATCTAAAACTTATTTCAATATGTGTCGCGATGAATAATACATTCAATATATTCACGCAAATATGATACATGGAGAATCGAAACACAGCGAACCGAAATTGAAATATCAAAACAACGCCAAGCTACGATGCAAGTGGCTTGCGCATCTATTGATGCGTACGTCAAAATTCACTACGTTTTATATCATTTTATAAAATATTGAGGTAGTGAAGAGGGAGAAGGGGGGGGGGGGAGGTGGTGAAATTTTAGGGTTATATGTTTGGATATGAGAGCAATCTAAACAATATAAAAAAATATTATTGTCATAAATTTTCCTAGAACCCGAATGCAATCGGATCCAATTGTGAATCTAAACCATCCAGGGGCCCACTCAAATAAACACACAACATTTCATTAAAATCGGTCCAGGAGGATTTCAGTCACACACACGTACAGACAATTTTTTGGTGGTGGGGGTGGTGAAATTTTGGGGTTATATGTGATATGTGAAAATACAAAAAAAAATATTTTGTCAAAAACAAAAAACAAAAATTCCTAGAACCCGATTGCAGTGCTACCTACCGGGTCCAATTGTAAATCTAAACCATCCAGGGACTTACCCAAACACACATCCAAAATTTCATTAAAATTGGTTTAGCCGTTTAGGAGGAGTACAATAACAAAAAATCGTACATAAGAATTATATTTATAAAGATTAGGGGGTGGTGGGGTGGTGAAATTTAGGAGTTGTATGTTCTGATATGTCAAAAATACAAAAAAAAATAAAAAAATATTTCGTTCAAAAAAAAATTCCTAGAACCCGAAAGCAGGTGGCACTGCCGGGTCCAATTGTGAATGTAAACCATCCAGGGACCCACTCAAACACACCCAAAATTTCATTAAAACCATTTTGGCCATTTTAGAGAAGATCAATTACAAACACACGGAAAGAAGAATTATATATATATATATATATATATATATATATATATATATATATATATATATATATATATATATATATATATATATATATATATATATATATATATATATATATATATATATATATATATATATATATATATATATATATATATATATATATATATATATATATATATATATATATATATATATATATATATATATATATATATATATATATATATATATATACAATATATATATATATATACATATATATATATATATATATATATATATATATATATATATATATATATATATATATATATATATATATATATATATATATATATAACTAAAATATGGAATACTAAAAATATCCTCATAAATACGAGTATGTATTCCTGCCTGCAATATTAATGAAATTTTGTATTATTTGCCATCAAAGTCAATTAAAATGAAACTGTCAAAGGATTCAACAAAATTCAGGTTTTCAACAAAAGTATATTGTACAACATAGGCCAATATAAAATATATGTATAAATCGAATAAGCTTTTAATTTAGTTTTAGTTATGTTGTGAATTTTGCACACTTACAGTGTATCTGTACATTTTACTACACATTCAACGCAAATTAAAATGAAAATGTAAATTGAAAATTAAAAACTAGGAGGAATGAATATTCAAATGAAAAATTGAGCACCATGCAGACGCAAACAGAAAAATAGTTTTTCCGTTGTTATGAATAAAAATAAATTTGCGTTGGATGTTTTCAATTGGGATTTTATTTTTTTTTTTACCTCGGACTGCGATGAAGCAGTGCTGAATTTTTACACAAAACCGTTTTATAATTACTTTGTTTATGCATCGGTCGGTATGCCCCTGTACATTTTTTTATATTTACCAAAAACTTTTTTTCACATATTAAAACATTTGGAATGGCATATGCGGATTGTTTACATTTTTATAGTTGAGATAATTTAATTATATTAAATTGTAAATTGTAATAAATACCGAAATAAAAATTTTCCTGAATAGCTCTGTATATACTCGTACGAGTATGTGAAACGAGTATTACGTATGTATGGTACAGTGGTCGATGTTAACTGTTTTACAAAGATTAGAATACAAAACGAGAAAATAACAACTTGCAGAGATTTGCAAATACATAATAATGAATTCTATTTGTGGTTTTATAATATGTTTGAAAATTATAACATTATTATGTAATATGGTTTATCACTGCAATAACCACACATCGTTAGTTTAAATTTAAAAAATATAAAACTTGTTGACATATTTTTCGAAACATGTATGGTATTATGTCATATAAATTTCCCTATACAATGAGTTGAAAGGATTTATCCATATATGACAACCAACTACATGTAGAAAATTGCTTCGGATTGGTAATGAGTCGTAAAAATGAAAATGGTACACAGAAAGGTAACGGGGAGAATAGAATTTTTTATAATATTTAGAAAATCTAATCTTTTATACCATGCTGACATTCTTTGGTCGTAATAGAGAGTATTAAACTATTGATTTGGAATTACGAGAAACCTAAAATCATAAATTTTTTGGCATTTTGAGATTGTTAAAAATATATTTGGAAAGGTTAAATAATGCCCATACACGTTGTTATTATACGGGAGAATTGGAGCAAGAAAATTGAAAAGAATAAATGGAAAAGGTTGCCTATAATAATGAAAAGGAAATGGTTTGAGTCAATTTCAAGTAATTGGTAACAAATTGTAACAGTTTATCAAATGTTAACAGCTTTGATATATTGAACAAACTGTCACGTTTTAAGCAAATTGTACATGTAATTTTAATATTTCCTTAAGATGAATCACAGTGTGTTAAAGATGCTATTTTGGTCATGGTCAGCCGAAAATTTTAGCCCAGAAAAATTTTGATTAGCGATAAAAATGGATTGAAATAAGAAGCGTGCAGCGAGTGAAAATTCGTAATGCGACTTGGATGTCATGTTCAATGAAAAACCTGGGGCAGGACCATGATATGCGACCGGAAAATTTAAACGCATTCTATATTTTTTTTTTAAATAAACTCGAGCTTAAGTATTAAAATTTGCTATAAACTATCTAAGTCGACTTTGACCATTTTTCGAACTTTGTTGTTTTTGTCCATTGCAATATTTTGAAACAATTGATAAACACTGTATCGAGGATTTAAAAAAATTAAGCCCCTCTTAATCGATCGAAGTAGGTGTTCGTTCATTTTCATTGTAATTTGCTTTAAGTGGATTTTACTTTTCTCTTTTGTTTTAATGTGCTCAATTTTCAACGAATAAAATCGGCGAGTTCGGCGAAATGGGGTGTTTTTATATTTTTTTGATAAAACAACACAAATTGTTTTATTAAAAAAATATAAAAACACCTCATTTCCGCTTAAATTTTGGAAAAAGAAAATGTAGAATCTTTTAGTTCATAATCGCTTTTCTCGTAGATGATATATTTTTGTAAATATTTGCAAAAGCGGAAAAGCTCATGTCGAAGCTGCTACTTCCGGTGGACCGATTTCATCCAAAATTCACTGGGATTCCCCAATTTATAAAAAAATGTTAAATATAATAAAAAACATTATATTTAACATTTTTAACCGATCAGTCAATTCGTCTTGACTATATAGAGAAGCTACAAGATTTAGTGGATACGGCAACACGCACATACGCACACACACCCTTGGGCGATATAGCAAGTGATAAATCTGCAAAAATCTTGAGAAGTCGACATTTAGGAGTATTTTGATTGTAATAACATTGTTGTCTTTTTTACGCTATTTGCCGTAGGCACTTGGCGAAACACACTAATACTTAATAAACACATTTTATTAAACACTTGTTTTTTATTTCGCAAAAAAAAAAAATAAAAAAAAAAACAAGCGTTAAGTAAAATGTGTTTAAAGTAACATTTTTGTAGACGGAAAATAAAATCCTTTCATAAAACTCTCGTTAATTTTTGAACAAACCTAGATATATGAGACTGCAGTCAATTTTATTCAACATCGAAACCAGGAAAATAAGAGGGTATTTAACCATTTGTGCAATAAATTAAAAAACCTAATAAAAGACATTAAAAATCATTCAGTTAATAAATACCTCAGCACTCTAACTGGGCAAAAAGATACTGATTATGGAAAGCAACTAAGAATCTTAAAAGAACCACACTTCAGGTTCCTCCAATTAAAAATAATGAATATTGGGCCCGAAATGCTAAACAAAAAGCAGATTTGTTTGCAAATCACCTTGAAGAAACATTCCAACCTTACCCCAAACAAACGGAAAAGGAAAGTATCACCCCGATAAAACCTACTAAAAATTACACCTGTAACATTGAAAGAACTAAAATGGGAAATCAAGAATAATCTGAATGCGTATAAGGCTCCAGGATATGATCTTATAACGGGTCAGATAATAAAAATGTTACCGGAGAAAGCGTTGAGGAAACTACTGCATATAATTAATGCAGCATTTCGACTAATGTATGTACCAAGACAATGGAAAGTTGCAGAAGTAATTATGATACTTAAGCCGAACAAACCTCCGAATGATAAAGCTTCATATAGGCCAATTTCTCTCCTACCAACATTATCGAAACTATTTGAAAAGATTCTTCTTAAAAGACTAAAACCAATTATCGAAGAAAGGAATCCTATCCCCTCACATCAGTTTGGATTTAGGGAAAAACATTTGTTACGACTGTGTTGTCGTCAACAATACCAATTTTTTTTGTAGAATGAATATTCCTTTTATTGAGTACACCCCCACCTTTGGTAAATGTTTGCGTATTCTTCTTTGGTGTGTGTCTTTGCTCATTAATGATAGTGTGCGCGGCCTTGTTCAGTTTATAAAAACGGCGCTGTTATAAGAAGAATGACGAGGGAGCGAGAGCAATGCGCATCGAGTGTGTGCAAAGTAAAACGTTTTAGAAAAATATTTTTCTCATATGCTTCTCGTTTATATCAATGCGAATTGATATAAACAAAAAACAGAGAAGAAAGACATTCTTCTAGAACGTTTTGCGCGTTGTTGCGGTGTAAGAATTTTTTTTTTTGAAAACTTCATTCGAGTCTTGATTTTTGATGTGATAATTATCGAGTTTGGTTTTTGGTAACAAAAAGTCTCGTATATAATTTTGTGGAAGAGTCTTGCTTTGTTTTTTTTGATAAAAAATAGTTCGGTTGGAATATTGATATTGTTAAGTCAAATTCCGTTCTATAGAGAAAAAAAATAAAAGTTTAGTTTTTTAGTTGATAAAGGCCTATTTTGTAAAACATTAAAGTTATTTTTTTAACTATTGAGTGAAATAATAAATGATTACGAAAAATAGAAAAAGAAATTGTATTTGAAGTGTCAAGGTCTACCAATTTTTGCTTGTGATTTTACGTGTATTCCAAGTCGCATAATATTTCGGCGGAGACCGCCATCAAAGTTTGAGTTTTTTCAATTCTGATTTTTTTTTTGGAACACAATTTCAATTTTTGAGTGTAATATAAAAAAAAATATATTTGTTTGGGGAATTTGGGACGGGTACTGTATTTCAGAGTGTGCCGTTTTTACGGGCTGCCTCACGTGGTTTAACACAATTTTATTTTGACGAGTGCATCAAAGAACAGGTGGTCTACCCGCCATTTTCATTTACGGTTTATGCGAGATAAAGCCCTCCAGTTTAATTATCGCGTGTCAAAACACACCTCGTTTTTGGTATCGGTGAAAGGCACCACAACGAACAGGTGGCCAGCCGGCCAGTTGTATTTTTTAGTCAACCGGCTATTGTTTTTTTTTTGTATTTATCGGTGGTCTGCCGCAACAGTAACGGTAGCCAACTGGCTATTGTGTTTTTATCGGTGGTCTGCCGCAGCTAACGCGTAGCCAACCGGCTATTCGTTATTTATATTGGTATCGGGGAAAGGCCCCGCAACGCCCAATTTATTTTGGCGGCCAGTCGAGGCCAAAATATTTATCGGCACCAAGGCCGCACCGCCACGGTAACGGCACCAAAGCCGCAACGGTCCGGGCAGGGGTGGCATGACGGCCGCGCAAGGCCGCAACATTATTATTTTATTTTAATTAAGGTACGATTTTCATTCTTTATTTGATTTTCTTTTTTTTGAATTTTTTATATATCATTTTTGTAAAATTAAATTTTGTTTTGTAATCGAGCGCCGCACAGCAGTTGCACGCTCGATGCACATTGGCCTCACATTTCGCGTCTTGTTTCTTCTCTTTCGTTTTTTTTTGTGCAATTATTATTGTTTTGTTTGGGTTTCTTTTTTTTCTTTTATATAGTTAAAAGGAATTACTAATTTTTTCTTCGGTTTAGGTGTGATGGGAGCGGAGACTCCCTCTGTGTCGGCCTGTTGATTGCGGTCCCTTGGTGCCCGCATCCAATTTCGTAGCCTGGGCTTTGCCCTGTTTGACTTCGAATGGATGCGCGCACCAAGGCTCCTCTCTCTTTTATAATTATTGTGTTGGTCGTTCCTCAGGTTCCGGCTGACGAATTTCGGCGGAACATCGGGTTTTTATTATTAGCTATGCTTGCCTCAAACCCCACGACCCTTCGCACTTCTCCCTGAGAACGTAGCCGGCAAAATCTCACCGTGGAGGTCTCTGCATGCGCTTAGTAAAATCTGCAGGTTGGCAGCAGCCAGCCTGTAACACATTCTACGAACGATAGAACAAGTACATCGAATTACTGATGTAATCGAGAAATCACTAGAAAGCAAACAAATATGCTCAGCTATATTCCTTGATGTAGCTCAGGCATTCGACAAAGTATGGCACCAGGGGTTAGAATTCAAACTTCATCGAGATCTTCCGGAGCAAACTTTTCAAATTTTAAAATCATACATATCAGAGAGGCACTTCCGAGTAAAGTATGAGAATGAATACTCCCAACTAAAAAGAATAACAGCAGGAGTGCCACAAGGGAGTGTTCTTGGGCCAATCCTCTATTTGCTATATACTAGAAATATACCAACTACAGAAGCAACAATGGCGACTTTTGCCGATGACACCGCAATACTTGCAACAGCAAAGAACATCAATGACTCCACTAGTAAATTGCAGAAGGCTACCAACCAAATATGTAATTGGACAAACAAATGGCGAATTAAATTAAATGAAGCAAAATCAATCCAAGTCAACTTCACAAATCTAAAAGTTAATCATATACCAATAATGATAAACTCGATAATAGTACCGCATGCAAACACTGCTAAATATCTCGGCATGACTTTAGATGCTAAACTTAGATGGAAGGAACACATAAAAAAGAAGAGAGAAGAACTAAACATAAAATTTAGAAAAATGCATTGGCTCTTAGGGAGACAATCTGAACTAGTGATCCATAACAAACTGCTGCTATACAAACAAATCCTGAAACCTGTATGGACATATGGTAGCCAACTCTGGGGTTGCGCCAAGAAAACAAATATAAAAATCATACAAACAGTTCAAAATAAAATCCTGCGATGTATAGTTAATGCACCGTGGTACATTCGAAACGACAACCTCCATCGAGATCTAAAGATCGAGCTTGTCGCGGATGAAATTAAGCATCATGCAACAAAACACCTACAACGTCTGCACCAGCACAAAAATCTGGACATACGCTGTATGCTGACTACCACACCAACAAGAAGACTGCAAAGAACTAAACCACTGGACTTATCGCGACCAGGAGGTCAGTAGACTTACTGTGTCGAAAAATCTGAGTAGGAGTTACATAAAACTGGGGATCATCACTTGATTACGCCGACTAATCAAAACACTTTATTATGCAATGTAAATTACCAAATGGGTGCAAGACTCAGTCGTAATATAAATAAATATTAAATAAAAATTTAAATAATAAAAAAAAAATTTATTCAAAAATAATTTTACTTTTGAAAATACAACATAATAGAAACCAGCAAAGGACAAAGAAAGACGGGCTGAAGTGGCAAACCTACGAACCAGAGATAATCTTAAAGAGAAACCTGTTCAGTACATACTGCAAAGAATATCTGGAAATAGTGTTATTGAAATTTCTTAACCGTCAGCTTCACGCTTGTATCGGACGACCTTCCATGCATTGGTCGATACAGTCGAGGGCCGGGAGCTCAAGTGTGTACCAACAGACGTTTAGGAGGATCGCCTATAGACAGTTGATAACCTCAGCAGATATCTGTGGTATCAGAGACAACCTCAAACAACCATTTATATGAGCCATCGTTCGGGCATTTACAAATAATGATAATTTTAGACAGTTGCGCAATAAAATGTACACCTTTGAACAAAAACTAATACTTTACGATGAAGATTCGGACGTCAAATTTGGCTTCGTCTAGAATGATATCTGTAAAATGGAGCGAGACACCACGGTTATCGGGTTCAATCATCCTATTTTGAGGACACCGACAATTCTGATTGCCCTTACGTCTAGCTCCGGATAGCGAGAGTACCCCGTGAGTGACTTCAGCATCCGAGTTAAGCAAGGCCCTTCAGAACCCGACGAGACTCCGCTGTTCCAATGAGACTAAATTTAAATGGAATAAAATTTAACCAACTGCAGTGAAAGTTGTAAGCAGCAGATGAAAATAAAAATCTTTGAAGTAAACAAACTTGGGTGTCTTTATTGCTCCTATTGAACATCCAGCTGTATTTATAGGTAAAGAAGAATGAAAATGCTGATACAAAGTACAAATCAAAAAACACAGAAGGAACACTTGCTCCCACTTGATGCCACAATAGCCATTCTCTTGCACTCCAAATCAATGAAATTAAGTTACTTTAAATACCTAGTCATGATCGGTTAATAAGTGGTCTAGTTTCGTGCCAGATGACCATATTACAGAACTTGTTCGAAAAGGCAGTTCAGAACCCCATTTTCATCCAACATGGCCGACTTACGTTCCAAGTGCTATGTTCAAGAACGTCTTCCAAAATTCGTTGTATAGAATCCCGTTTAAATCCAATAAACACAATTTCATTATGATGGGTTTAAAAATGGCCGTGTTACACCCCAGGTGGCCATATTCCAGAACTACTTCCAAAAGTTATTTTAGAATTGTATTTTCCAACATACTCAATCCCATTATAGTCAGTTAAAAAAATGGCCGAGTTGATATTCTTTACATACGAAATATAAATTAAAAAAATTGCATTTTAAGTTTGAAGTATTTTAAAATACAAAAATTTACACGATAAACTGTTCTACGATAAATTGTTTTACGATCAATTGTGGTACGACAAATTGTATCCACGAGAAATTGTTTCTGCGATAAATTATTGTACGATAAATTGTTCTACACTACTTTCTACACTAAATTATTCACGATAAACTTACAGTACAGTGCAGCAAGGAGACCCATTAGCCCCTCAATTCTCCCCAAATTCTATTCAAACTATTGTTGGAATGGCAGCCAAAAATTTGCCGTTGTTGAGCGTTAATTAGTTCGTATTATGAAATACCCAATTAAGGAAGGCGAAATGTACAATTCGTATAAGTGAAACAATTTAACCGTCATGGATTCGATGTGTCTGACATTTCTACATTCCCAAACTTCTACAATAAAACAGGCCCTGGTGTCACAAATAATGAACAAAGAACCTCGCGGGAGGCATCTAATTCGGTGAATGGACGTGGAACACGATCCTCGTTAAGAGCGCCCACGAAGAAGAAGATAAAGACTTTAACATTTGTACCATCAACGCAAAGAACCTGCGTATATGAAGCTGGCCCGAAAACTATCCTGAAAAATGTCCCTAAATTATAGGTGTATAGCCCGCAAAATAAAAAAATATGGACAAATTCAAATTCCATCCCGATAAAATCAAATGAATCTCACATACACAAAACAAATTTATACGTTTAAAATTTATTACAAGAAAAATTTAAAAAACAATTCCATCAAATAAAATTGATTGAAAATTTTTTAACGACCTCAATATTTCGGTGCATCGAGGTTGGCAGATATACGATATATGGCATTTAAATAAACTGACCATCAGTATTAAGCACACAAATACTCATTAACTTTCAATGGGGATAAGAGGCCTCCCCAGCTAATTTAAATCTTCTAATCTCGTATCACGATGTTTGTGGTCGCACTCCTCCTGTGGTCGCTATATAAGAATAGTTGCATACCGATATTTGATCAGGGTGTCCCTATCCAGGAAAAAAATGTCCTTCCTACCGCCAGCCTCCCATTTTTTAATCGCGATTTTAGTATGAACAATATCCAATTAATTTAACAGTCGTTCGTATTTCAAACAGAACGAAATTATTTATGTTGTTGAATGACAGATGGCGCCACGTTCGCACCATCGAACTTTCATCCACATACATACATACATTTCATTCACATCGATATACACGCAAGTCATTCACGAGAAGCGTTGCGATATTTTGACAAATACATGTGCAAGTATGTGAATAAAAGTAGCGCAATGTTTCAAATTCAAAATACCGATGTGAATGCTCCTTGTGCGAATGGCAACGACGAAGTAATGCGCTACCAAATTGGCCGGTACATCAGCTCCAATGAAGCTGTCTGGCGTATCTTTGGTTTCCCAATTCATGAACGGTACCCAGCGGTTATATACATTTAGCCGTCCATCTTATTTTTCACCAACGAGACAGCGATTGAGAGTGTCATAAATTGGTAGATTGGTAGAGAACATACACTCACCAATTTTTTCGAATTGTGTAATCGTGCGGATACTTTCGGTGCTTTTGCACGAACACTACTCTATTACGAAGTACCACGCTTTCACATGGAATCAAACAACAAAAACGATATCCTGCAAGCAAGGCACACGATGCGTGCTCCGGCCTATTCAAATCAAACACTTTGGGCCGAATATATACAGTCACTCCAAGGCACATTGAGTGCTTCTATCTGTGACTGTTGTTGGTTAATGTAACCGGCCCATTGCCGTTTCAAGATATACGCAAAGTGAATAGACAACGGTATCCACAACATTCTCTGAGACGATATTTTTGCAAAAGCAGCACGACACGTTGTGAGATAAGCACAAAGATTCAATGACTGACGATATATTGCATCGAATGCATACACGGTGCAACGATCTAACGATTACATTCAGCGACGCTATGTACAATGAAGCAATGATTGTTATCGGGGATCTATGCGTTGTCATTGCCAATTTACCACTCAGTCATTTCCGTATGAGTTCGCCAAGTCGAAGTGCATCAGATTTAATGGACACCGAAATGAATCGTGAACTGAAGTACGATACTGCAGAAATGGCAGCGATTGTTACTCGCAATATCCCACTGCTGACTCATGAACGAAAAATCCTTTACGACTGCATTATGCTCCTTTCAGGTTATTTCAGATAAACATTTCCCGCCATTCCACGTTCAACGTACGCTGTGGCGTAATGATGAAAAAGTCCGACTAAAAATAAACATGCGCCTTCAAATGCTACAAGTTCCATCCGATGACACATTCTCGAACTAATTGTTAAATATCTGGATGCATAAAATAGCCTACTAATTTCTGCGCAATCGTTGATTTGCAAAATGCTCTCATTGTCTGCATATTTCCCGATGTACGCACATATAATACGTAAATCATGCGTGGCTGGCAGAAAGTGCCATTTTTACAGCAAAAAATGTGGTCGTTGACGATTTAAACTTCAAGATACAGCAGTCGTTGCCAGGCGACTTGGTATCATACAAATCGATCGATGCAGTTTGCGACGCTAACGAAGCTGTAAATTATCCAACAGAGTTTTTGAACTCACTAGATTTGCCAGGCATGCCACCACACCTTCTACGACTGAAAGTTGGATCTACACGGTTATTTCACTTCGGAATTTGAACCTACCCCGGCTGTGCAATGGCACGTAATTGGTCATTAAAAAATTGATGCAAAACATTACCGAAGCCATCATTTTGAATGGCAAATTCCGAGCCGAATATGTTTTGCTGCCACCAATTCCAATGATTCTCACAAACGTGCCAATCGAATTGAAACGCGTTCAATTGCCCATTAAATTGGCATTCGCAATGACAATCAAAAATCGCAAGGCCAAATGATATCTGTTTGCAGCTTAGATTTGGGCACGGCGTGTTTTTCACACGGACAATTATACGTGGCATGTTCTCGCGTGTGCAAACCATCGAGCTTATTTGTGTTGGCTAAAGACGGATTGGCAAAAAATATCGTACACTCAATTACTCTTCGAAATTAATATTGATTTTCTTTATTTAATTTTCCTACTTTAGGATAAAAAATATATTACTTTTTTCACTTTACATTTAACTTTTAAGAGATCAAACAATGAATATGTCCGTTACATTAGTGAAATAAATTGAATTGAGAAAATGGTTGATGTTTTTTTGTTTTTATCAGCGGTCATCGTCTAAGGCGCTCCATCGTTCTGTCATAGATGGGGATAGGATCACTTACAATACATTCGTACTTTTTTATTTAATAACCAAAATATTCACTAGAAATAATCTATACGGCTGAACAACGTTTGCTGGGTCAGATAGTTTCAATATAAATTTCTCGTCGTCAGTCACCACGGCTTCAGAAATGGCTCGATTTTGTTCCGGTTGGCAAAGGATTCACAGATGGGAACACGGTTTGTCAAGTTTTCTTGCGTCAACTCGTACAGCACCCAAACATCGAAGTTCTTTTTGAAGCCAGCCTTACCGAACGAAATTACCGGAACGGAATCGACAAAACCAAAATTGCGCATGATTGGTTGTAACAATATCGGAACCCTATCCACAGTTTCAGCCGCCTGACTTGCGTTTTCGCCCTTATCGAAGCAAAATTATAAAATATAGCGCATTTTATTTTTGTTAGTACATGAATTCTCCTTTCCGACTAGTACAAGTTTGACCTACTGCGGCAAATACATCACGAGCTATTGGCCTTTTAATCACCGCCTAGTTAGCGCCACTTCCTATGAGAGCGAAAGGTGATATTTGTTTATACGAGAAAAAGCCTCATTATATTTTATTAATATTTCATCATTTGTTGCATGCGTTGGGTGTCAGCCACTGTGCGTTAAAATGCGAAAATGTCACTAAAGCGAAAAAATAATGGATTTCTTTTTCCCCAACCCATGATTAAGGTCGTTAAAAAGTTTTAAATCAATTTAATTGACGAAATTGTTTTTTAAATTTCATGATTTTAAGTATTGTACATATGTGGTAAATCTCTTCTTGTAATAGATTTTAAATGTAAAACTTGTTTTGTGTTTGTCAGACTGTTTTTATTTTCACGGGATGGAATTTGAGGCGAGCTCCACAGACTTAATTTTAAAGTATCGATGTACCGAACTACGAAAATATCGCTTCCCTTATTGAGCTTTAATGCTTTAAATTTTCTAAATTAAGCAACCTGACGCAATACTTACGCAATGTGATGAAATATCAAAATTATTAGATTATTTTAATAACATTCAATCATGTTCTAATTTGATTGAAATTTTGAAAGAACTTAAGTAGATTGTACTGAATAAATTTTTTTCATACCACATAAAAAAATTGCACAAAAAAAGACCGCACAAAAGTAGGTGTGACCGCATTTTTTATTTTTCGGGTTGAAGGGCTTTTAATGAATTTCAACTAGTTTAAGTGATTTCATTAATAAAAAGTGGGATTTCCAGATATCATCCATATAAAAATTTTCAGAAATTGATCTTTTGAAAGTAGAGTTGAATTAAGGGTTTCTATGGAGGGTTATATGGAGTATGCCACTATTGAATTCTGAGTGTCGATTTTGTGCCAAAAATGCAGCGCGAGGTGAGCAAACCGGAAAAACATAGTAGTGGTTATTTTATTAAATTTGGTTTGCTTAAGCGCATGCGCGTTATTTTTGTTTGTGAACCCTAAAACGATGGAAATGAAGATTAACTAGTGCCTACACATTCATTTTAATAAATATATTTGATAATAATTGGATTTGCTTACCTATTTTCCTGGTAGATTCATTTTGCAGAATTAACCTTAAATTTAAATATTAAATGTAATTTTATTTTCTCACTTACCTTGGCTTTCAAAATAAGTTCCGTTCAAATAAAATTAAAGGTCAATGACATATAGCAAATAAATAAATTGTAATCCACAACATTGTTATCCACAAAACGATTTATAATCACCATACAATCAATGATTCCCCTACTCTAATAAAGTGGTCAGTCGTAAAAGATTATTGATCGTTTGTAGATGGCAATGTGTCTGGAAGAAGAAATCAAAAGTGGTTAGTAAGATAATTTTTAGCAAGAAAATTTTTATAAAAACCATCAGATGTAAAATAAAAGCCAAAGGTTAAAGTAGATAAAAATTTTAAATTTATTAAAGTAATTGTAAAAAAATATAAGTTTGTGCATAATAAAATATTGTCTGGATTAAACAAAATTTCGTTAACAAACATTTTGGAATAAACATTTTGGTGCCGAAACCCGGGATGCTGTTTGGTTGAAGCGTACAGAAGAAACATAAGTACATGGTGCCGAATCATCCTTTTGCATACTTCTGGAAATTACGATAAGTAGCCATTTTTACATATATTATTTTGTGCATTTTTTTGTTGCGTTCAATTAAAATCGGTTAAATTTCATTGTAAGCACTACAGATTCGCGAAGAACAGTGCGAGAGACTTTATAAGAATTTCAACGATTATGAGCTGGAATTACTTGCCTATGAGCAATATGAATCCAAAACAGAAGATGTAGATAACTTGGTGCTCAATACTCTTGCGAGACTAAGGTCAGCGATAAACTCAAGGTCAACTGAAACTAAAGTTGAAGTGCAGGACTTAAATGCTACTCTAGGCCAGTTTATTGGACAACAGGAAAGTTTTCTCCAAGGAATTAATCAACCGCAAAATGTACGCTTACCAAAAGTAAATATCGAACCATTTGCTGGAGAGTACAAGTTATGGCCATCGTTTCACGATTTGTATGTGACAACGGTACACGAAAACAAAACTTTAAGTGCCGTACACATGCTACAAATTTTGAATGGTTTACTAAGAGGAGATGCTGCGACATTAATACGCCACATTAAGGTAACCGAGCAAAATTACGAGGAAGCTTGGGCCAAACTAGTGGCTAGGTACAATAAACAAAAGTCGATAATTTAAAATTTAATACAATTATTCTTGGATCAAAGAACCTGCAATCAAGCTAATCATCGCGAACTGCGGAAATTGTGCGATACATCGGATGAGGTGATCCGAGGGTTACGTGCATTGGGCGATAAGGCGGAATTGCGAGACCCTTGGTTAATCCATATGATAATAAATAAGGTCGATAATGATACGAGACAATTGTGGCCTAAAGAATCCGTAAACGAAGCGTTTCCTACATTTGATAACTTTTTAAAATTTTTGTGAACGAGATGTGATGCTCTTGAGTCTTGTATAGTAGGCACAAAACCAACCGGTGCAGTTCAAAAACATGTACGAGCTTTTAACACCATTCAAGCTAATAAATGGAATTGTGTAGCCTGTAACCAAGAACATTTACTGTACAAATGTCCTGTATTCAAGAGTATGAATGTGGAAAACCGATACAAGGTCATAGAAAATTCGAAAAGTTGTGCGAATTGCTTGCGGGTAGGACATTTACAACCACAATGCTACTCACGTTCTGTATGTTTGATTTGTAAAAGGCGCCATCATTCTCTACTTCATAACGAGCAACAATCAACAGTTCGGCGTGCAACAAACCACCAACAGTCAACAAATCTACACACAACAAATGAAATTAGCTATACAACCACGGAAACCAAATCACCATCAACTGCTGCTTCAATAGCTTCAACCTCGCATCAATCAAACATAAATTCAACTCTGCAATCAACATTATCATCACCAAGCACAACTAAACTACCAACACAAGAAACAACATCCTTGCATGAATTTCAGACGCCTCTTAAGACAATCTTGCCGACAGCCTTGATATACATCCAATCAAGCAACGGGAAGCCAATGATAGCCAGAGCACTACTCGATTCAGGTTCTCAGTCATCGTTTATATCTGAAGCTTGTATGCAACGCCTAGGTTTACCACGAAAATACTCGCATATTTCAATATACGGCCTAGCATCGTGCTCTGCAGGAAAAACTAGAGGAAAAACAGTCATCACAATAAAATCACGAGTACTTCCACATTACTCTATACAATTAACAGCACACATAATTGAAAAAATCTCATCACCTCTGCCAGCGTCGAAGATACCTATTCCAAGAAACAATGAGGTGTGGCAGTTAGATTTAGCAGATCCACAATTCAACATACCTAGTACAGTGGATTTACTAATAGGAGCAGAATTCTTCCTAGAGATGTTAGGAGAACAGAAAATATCAATAAATAACCTCCCAGTTCTACATTCGTCTAAGTTTGGTTGGCTAATAGCGGGTAAAATATGCCAGGATGGACAAGAATTCCTTAGCGTCCAAAATTACAACACAAATGTAGACTCAAACAATAGCAACGAAAATTTAATGGAGCTTTTAAAGAAGTTTTGGCAGGTAGAGGAACCTACAACGGATACTACAATAAAAGCAGTAAAGACAACGACCCCTGTGAAATCCTATTTAAAACCACCACAACCAGATCGACAGATGGAAGATTTATTGTAAAATTGCCATTCATAAGTCCACGTCCAGAATTAGGAGACTCATTAGCAACGGCTAAATCAAGAATAATGGGTATTGAAAAAAGATTTGCCAGGTCTACCGACTATCGCCAAGAATATAGTCAATTCATGGAGGAATACATCAGGCTAGGACAAATGCACCGGGTTACCTGGTCAGATCTACCGCGAGAACACAACCACATGTATTTCATGCCGCATCACGCAGTGGTTAAAGAAAGTACTACGACCAAATTGCGAGTAGTGTTTGATGCTTCGTGCAAAACCACAACAGCGGTCTCATTAAACGATTGTTTGTTGACGGGACCAAAACTACAACCGAACCTAACAACTACATTATTTCAGTTTAGACTACATGCCATAGCAATAAATGCAGATATTGAAAAAATGTATCGACAGATACTGGTAGATCCGTCGGATGCCAACTTCCAGTGCATCTTATGGCGAAGAAGTCCCCAAGAAGAATTAAGTCCATACAAGTGTATGACCGTTACCTATGGAACAGCATGCGCACCGTTCCTGGCCATCCGAACATTAGAAGAGGTAGCCAAAATATATGAGACGAGATATCCAGAAGCAGCTAGAGTCATTAAGAATAATTTTTATATGGATGATCTACTAACCGGAAGTGACACAGTAGAAGGTGCAATTATACTAGAAAAGCAGATCGCAGAAATACTAGGTAGCTGTGGTTTTAGACTTCGCAAGTGGAAATCAAATTCCCAAGAATTTTTGAACTCATTGGCAATGGTAAATGCGGAAGACATTCCCAAACTTATTGAAGATGACCAAACCACAAAAACGCTAGGAATTATGTGGCACCCTTAACTTGACATATTCACAATAAAAATAATCAGTCAACCCAAGGACATCATATGGACAAAACGGAAAATGTTATCGGAAAGCTCCAAACTTTACGATCCATTGGGCTGGTTATCACCAATCATAATTAATTTTAAAATTTTACTCCAGAAACTGTGGCTAACCAAGGTAAATTGGGACGAGAAAGTGCCAGATAATATAGTACGTTTATGGAGCAACGTTTAATACAAACTACCGTACCTCCAACAAATCCAAATACCTAGATATCTGCAAAAGTCAGCAAGGCCAACTTCCATGCAATTGCATGCATTCTGTGATGCCTCGGAGGTCGCGTATGGCTGTGTGGTGTACCTTCGGTCTAGTCATGCAGATGGAACCATAACCAGTCGCATAGTCTGTTCGAAAAGTAAGGTAGCACCGTTAAAGAAAATAAGCCTACCTAGATTGGAACTCTGTGGAGCGGTAATGCTAGTGGAGGTAGTTAAATACTGTAACTCGATATTGCATCTTGGCAATGCAAACATCTACGCATACACAGACTCAATGGTAGTGTTACATTGGCTATCGGACATCCCAGCTAGATGGAAAACTTTCATCGCTAATCGCACCCGCGCTATTTTGGACATCATATCAAGGGAACAATGGAACCATGTAAAATCTAACCAAAATCCAGCAGACTATATTTCCAGAGGGATAACTCCACCACAAATTCCTATGTTACAAATTTGGTGGCAGGGCCCTAGTTGGCTACATCTGAAAGAAACCGAGTGGCCAAAAAATATAATTACCAGCCCAGAAGCAACGGTGGATACTGAGGAGCGTGGTAAAGGAATATGCGTTTTAATGGAAGCATCAACTATCGGACCTGTGGACCAGTTATTGACCAAACACTCGTCGTGGTTCAAAATAAAAAAAATAATGTGCTATATTCTGCGGTTTTTACAACCCAACTATAGAAACGGAGAAAGGAATGAAGGATACTTAACATATCAAGAGTATATAACGGCCGAGACTTATATTGTACGTGCAATTCAAAACACTAGCTTCAGTCGGGAAATAAGTCAATTGAGGAAGGACAGGGCATTGGATTCCAATAGTAGCTTAATCTCATTAGATCCATTTATCGATCAGCAAGGTGTCCTACGAGTAGGCGGGAGATTGCGAAATGCGAAAACAAGCTATACTGTCCAACATCCCATCATTTTACCAAAAACCCATGTAGCCAGCAAACTAATCATAAGGGAAGTTCATATTTCTAATCTACATGCAGGCAATACCTTAATGATGAATCTTCTACGGCAAAAATTTTGGATAATCGGTGCAAGATATCTGATTAAAAGCCACATCAAATCTTGTGTCACCTGCATTAGATATCGTAGCGCGCAAGGGCAACTAAAAATGGCTGACCTACCAGCGGAAAGGTGTAATAAGATAAGGCCTTTCCTAAACACAGGCGTTGACTACTTGGGCCCTATCTACATTAAAACTACGCAAAATAGAAATGCGCCCCTAACTAAAGCTTACGTTGCTGTGTTTGTTTGTCTCGCAGTAAAGGCTGTGCATCTCGAGGTGGTGAGCAGTCTTAACACCGAAGCTTTTCTAGCGGCTTTAAAAAGATTTGTGGCACGTCGAGGCCTTCCAAATAACATCTGGTGTGACAACGGATCCAATTTCATTGGAGCAAATAACGAGCTGAAAAGATTAAAAGCAGAAATAACATGTCAGCAAAACAATTCAATAATAACAAATTTTCTATTACAGAAAGGAATTAACTTTAAATTCAACCCGGCTAGCGCGCCACATTTCGGTGGTTTATGGGAAGCGGCCGTAAAGTCGGTGAAACATCATTTCAGGCGAGCAACGAAAGATTCCAAACTCAATTTCGAAGAAATAACCACATTACTTACCCAGATCGAAAGTGTGCTTAATTCCCGGCCATTATGCAGACTTAATGATGAACCCTCCAACCTAGAAATACTTACACCTGGTCATTTTTTAATCGGCGAGGCATTGCTTGCGGTACCAGAACCTATATACGAAGACGTACCAGTGCATAAACTGTCCAGATGGCAAAATGTTCAGCGGCGGCTGCAATCGTTTTGGAAGGCATGGTCCAGAGACTATTTACATACCTTACAGCAACGAGGTAAATGGACGAAAGGCAAATGTCCAATTAAAGTTGATGATGTCGTATTGATTAAAGAAGACAATCTACCACCCAGTCAGTGGTTACTCGGACGAATAATTCAAACTCATCCAGGTAATGATGGCATAGTACGTGTGGCCACTATTAAAACAGCTGTCAACACAATCAAACGTCTAGTAGTCAAATTAATATTATTTCAAAATACTACAATGTAATTACGTATTCTACCTGGAATAATTTGTAAAGGCCGCAAATCCAATACATGTTACAAAAAAAAAATATCGTAGTAAACTTAAGAAAATAATTTCCAAATATTTTCTTAACGCGGGGTAATATGTTTGTGAACCCTAAAACGATGGAAATGAAGATTAACTAGTGCCTACACATTCATTTTAATAAATATATTTGATAATAATTGGATTTGCTTACCTATTTTCCTGGTAGATTCATTTTGCAGAATTAACCTTAAATTTAAATATTAAATGTAATTTTATTTTCTCACTTACCTTGGCTTTCAAAATAAGTTCCGTTCAAATAAAAATGATGAGGCAAGTAAAAGGTCTCTTCTTCACGTGAGTTCCGTTGATTTTGAGGAATTTCTACCATGTGTCCGGTCTCTATGTATTCTCTCATTTGTTCTGCGTATCTTTTCCTCCTAGGTTCGTCGTTCCATAGTTTCCGCTCCAGGGCGAGGAATCTTCTCGTTGCACCTAACAATGAATTGCCTAATTCAGCGGAAGATGTTCGAAACGGAAGTTTTTACGATGTATCGCTCGTCTTCTCGTCTTTTAACCGTTTTGTTGTAAAACGCTTTGCACTCCTGATCTTCTGGTGTAAGTTGAGATGTCGGTGGCACGTCTTCCATTTCCCAAAATTGTCGCAAGGTCTTATCAATATCTACATCATATTGATTGGTTGAAATCATGTGCGTTGTGGAATCCGAAATATTTAACGAGTTAAGTTGACCAGATACCACCCATCCGAATATCGTATTTTGTAAGATTGTTGGTCCTAGCTGCTTCTGTCCTTCGTTAAGAATCGCAAAGCCAATTAGTATGTCGATGGGAGCTGGCTGCTTGAATTCTGGATCGGCTAACTGGATGTCCTATGCTTATTCAATTTCTTCGATGTTAGTGTGATAGTCTGGCATTCTCTGTGGAAGTTTATTCAAAATCAGAGTACTCACTTCTATGCATACTCCCGGATTATGTATCGAGCCCATCATCAATGTACTTCTTCCTCTTGCTTTGATTGCCGTTGCCGTTATGCCCTTTATATTCACGTTGGCGCTATTTCTCACCAATCGTAGTCTTTGAACGCAATCTTCGGATATAAACGAAGATTGTGACCCACAATCCAATAACGCTCGACATTTGTGTGATCTTCCGTATTGATCCTTTATGATGACACTTACAGTCGGTAAAATCGCTTGCACTTGATCTGACGTTGATGATTGCGTCAATACGTTGAAATTCTTTGACTCAGTCTCCTCTACTTTGGAATCGTTGATTTCCGTGTGTAGCGTCACATGATGTCGCCTTCGATATTTGCTGCAGTTAAACCTTGATCTACACACGATGGCTTGGTGACTCGCTGATAAACAATTAAAACAAAGTTTCTTGTTTGCTACTAGTGCTCTCCGTTCTGGCACTGGAAGTTCGATAAATTTTTCGCATTTTCCCAGATAGTGATCGTTGGAACATAAGGACAACAATTTTGTATTTATGATACTAACGCAGTAGTTTTTTTAGGATGATTGATTTTGTTCCTTTGTAATGAATTTAGGCTTTCAAGTGCGTCGTTCCTTTTGTTCAGGAATTTAAAAAACAATTGAAGAGAAGGAAAATTTATTTCGGTGGTTTCGTGAGCCCATTCGTCGAAGCAAGGACTCATTATCCAACTTGTTCGCCAATATATATATATATATATATATATATATATATATATATATATATATATATATATATATATATATATATATATATATATATATATATATATATATATATATATAAGCCACGGATCACGTGTCTCTGCCTCTGCGCCAAGTACTTTTAAACCGCGAACGACTTCATCGGATGTATCACACAGTTTTCAAAGTGATTTCGAACAAGATTGCTGCAGTGTTGGTTGTTCCATAAATTGTCTCAGTAGCGAGTGAACCACATGTTTCGGTTTATCATATCGAATCTTAACTTTCTCCCAGACTTCATCGTAATTAGCATCCTTAGTACTTAGGTGATTGATTAACGAGAATGCTTCTCCTTTAAGTAATCCTTTGAGGTACTGGAGCTTGTGTACCATGGATATGGCACTGCGGTTGTGTATCGATGCCTCGAATAGGTCCCGATAGGATGGAAATTCCGAATATTTTCCATCGAAATTTGGAATGTTGACATGCGGCAAACGAACCTCGCTCTCACGTTTGTTTAAATTCGCGTCTTCTTGTTAAAAATTCGTTTGATTTACAACTAGCTCTTTCCAATAAAAATAATTTTCGCTTTAAATCATACTGGAGGCGTTAAATTTTTTCAACTGACTCGATATTTGCGTCGTCAAATTTTCCCTTTAGTCCCCTTTCCACTGTTTGAAATTCGTTCCACTGGTCCGTTAGCAAACCTCTAGTAGCTTCTATATCGTGTATAGGCGTGGTTGCTTGAAACGTTGCAATATGTGACTTAATGTCCTCCATGTTTCGTAATAAGCGTCGGATTGCCCTGGTTTCCGCCATTTTGAATTATCGAATTGATTTCACCGTTATTTTCTATCGATAATATTTTCACTTCACACAATAACTCGCCAAACGTACGGTGTACCGTTTAATATAGCGTTCACTCGATAATACCGCTTTATTTCGATCAATTTATCAACACTTCTATTCGCAATTTTCACCCGGTTTAAAATTGATGAAATATTCTACTCACCGTTTTTGCCTATCCGGCTCGAAGGACCATTGTTTAACCCTTGGACCTGGTTGGCGGTTACGAGGATGCTCGGGGCTATGACCGAAAGTAGCCTCTTTGTATTTCCAATCCCGACAGTCCAATTTATTTGTGTTTGTTTTCTTTTATTTTCAGGAATATATTCGACAGTCATGAACATTCACCTCACCAGCTCGCGGTCAAATTTTTGGTACAAAATCGACACTCTGGTCTTATCAGGTTATATACATCTAGTCTAAATATTTTGACTAGAAAACAACGACATTTTCTTACATGGTTGATCTACTTCACTAGACGTTGTATATATCGCATGTAAATGGGCAGATATAGCCGTCTAGGAAAAATCCTGACCAATTCTGGAGGAGAACTAAATTGGTTTTGACACGCACAGTTTTGCACAATTAAACTAAAGCAGAACATATGCTTTAATCGTTAAACATTCATTTTTCCGGTGTGATAATTGCGTCAGAAATCCCACATTATCTCCCAAAGTACATTATGCACAAATTTTACCGTTAGACGCACAAAATTGCACAATCATACACTACTCGACAAAATAAGAAAACGGTGGGATTTCCAAAATGGGATTTCTGACGTAAGTCACACGACACGAGAAACGAAACTATATTTGTAAAGGTGTTTTCGGGATGGTTTTCGGAGCAACCGCAAATACCTAAAGAATCTACGATTGATTTTTTTCAATGATAAGAGCTAACAACAAAAATATAAACCATATAATATTTATGTTACCAAATAATATTTATAGGTCACTAATCAGTTATTCCAAATTGATCGTAAAACTTCACACAAAAAATACATAAACCCTTTTAGGATTTGACATAACACTAAAAACTCCTATTAAATTTAATTAAATCAAATGAGTTTCGACTCATCATCCACATCCGTGTACTAAAAGCTCGCCGATGACATCATTTTATTTTCTAGTGTTTCTGTTTTTTTACAACGTCTTTACTTTGTTTATCTTAAAAACGAATAGGATTACAACTTTTTATGATAAATAATTATTTATTTTTATTAAAACGTGATTATATTTTAATTAAATTAATTCCTTTAAAAAATAAAATTTGTACATAAAAAAGTAAACGAGATAACAAAAAGCTTTTTTTTTTGTAACGATAAAAGTTTTTCTTTAAATAAAAAAAAAATTGTTATTAAATTTATATATTTTGTTTTTTCGTTGTTGTTTTGTTTCGTCAGAAAATTTATTAATAAAAACCAACTTGCCACAATTTTGTGTGTGTGTACTCTTGGGGAGATCTAAGAAAAGCTGTTCATAAACAATTTTTTTTTTTTTTTTATGTTACATTACATTTTGTGAAATTGGCTGATTAAATTCTAATTATATTTGCTCATGAGGTATGCATTCGTCACGATGTATATGCTCGTATAAAATGGATGAAAGTGCAAATAATGGCTGAATGAGATGAAAAACAGGAAAATTAGGAGAACAAAAGATTTACGTATATAATACGAAATGAAAATACGGTTGGATTACGAATTGTTTTCATTTCAGCATTTATTATTATTATTACTATTCTTCTCATGATTATTATTGTTGATATTCGCAATATTATACGGTTGCATTTTAATTAAAGGTTTATTTATGTACTTCCTTTTTATGCCATTGTTGGCAATGATCCTATATATAGATAACTCTCGTATTTTTTTTTACGTTTCGTCAACGTTTTATTTTTAATTACGTCAAATCGTACTTCCAGTTATTTTTATGAATCACCTCTTACACTTATAAAAGTTTCTCGCAATGTAAAGTATTTTTCACCCTTTCGCTGTGGAAATTGGAAAAACTAAACTTGTATAAAATATGAAAATTCCAGCGAATATATTTATGAAAATAAGACGGAAAATTTATTTTAATTAATGTCAAAAACTTTTTTATATTTTTTTTATCTCACATTTAAACGACATTTTCTTGAATTTTTTGCTCAACCTTCAATTTATTATACACGGCGAACAAGTCGGGGAGAGTTATAAGGGGGGAGATAAAATTCAATTTCAATTAGAAAAATACAATTTTCCAGCTCCTGATATACATACCCACTCGTTTGTTGTTTTAATTTTATTTCCTGAATGTTTCCATCATCCGCACACGTATGTATAATATATTTACCACCCCATCTGAACAATATTAATCCCATTTGGCATAAAAAAAAAATAAAGCATAACAAAAATAATTTCCATGTTAATGTATTTTCTCTCGACTGTGTTGGATATGCGCTGACGTGCCGCTTCAAAAGAAACTAAAACGCCAAAGAATTTACAAAAAAAAAAAAACACTGGATACATTTTTCATTTTCTGCAAGGATACGTAACAACAACAAAACCCGACTTAAACAATAGTATCTTTGTCATTCATAATATTACAAAAAATAGAAATAGATAAAAGCTTTATAATATAAAAAATAATAATTATATTTAGAGCTTTTTTGCTAACGTACTTCAACTAATGATGATAATAATGATTGGAGAAGAAACTCGCAGCTTTACTTTGTACTTTCCTCCTCAGTGTTTTTATATTTATACATTTTAATTTATGTTGTGGATATATATTTTTATATTACTTTGAATAAGCCTTTTAAATGAGTTTTTCTTTTTACCAGCAACAACAAAATATAAATGAGTAGAACAAATTAATCTTTGTGGACGCAAGCAACGTACACTTTTACTGCAGCCACAATATTTTATTTTGTGGTTAAAAAATTGTATCAGCTCTACACGTCATAAGTATATATGGAACATAAAAAAATGAAAGTGGTTAAATGGTAATATGGGTGCTAACTAAGATATTAGTGCCACGAAAAACATTCTGCGCTTTAATTGATCTACTGTGCATTTCAAAATTATATGTGTAATATTTATTCTGTCATTTTTTAGAGACAATGTTGTTCGTTCATAGAGCCATTTTCGGTTCCTAAAGCAACGACTTATATTTGGAAAAACTTTTTCGGCAAGTTGATTTACTGAAACCACTTTATGACAGAAATCTGCTGGCAAAGAAATCAGACTAATTGGATTGGTTAGGAATTTACCATCTCACAGTTTCAATAACTGCTTAGAAAATCTGTTAGAATATAAAACTTCAGCCAAACGGGTCCTCATGTTTGTCTCCTGAACATGTCTAGAAATATACGATGAACTAAACTGGAAAGGTTTATCGAAAGTCTCCTGCAAGAAAAACGACAGCTCTTCCCATTAGCCGATTATTTCCTCTCAAATCTTGCAGAGTCCTATCAACAGCTTCAATGGCTCTTCTGTGTGCCACTGTCCATTCATCCTATACAATAAGTTTGCACTTTATTAGTACTTCTGCTGCCCAACACCATTGTTAATATTGCAAATCGGAGTTTCACAATGTGTAAGATTTGATGGTGCTCAGCTTAAACATTGAATACGCAGTGCTGCCTCCTTTCAACAGTGTAGACGCTTTTTCAGAGACCGCAACTGCCAGTGCGATTTCATTGTGTTTACGAATTTTAGCTAGCAGTACATTGATTAGGAATGTTTTTCTGTCCCACCTGATGCATCAAGAAAAATATGCCTCTTCCTCCGATCTCAATCATTTCAATAATTGCATTGTATGCTAATTTTTAAGCCAAGTTGTTGTAGAGTTTTCCCATTTATTGAAATACATTTATCTTGAAGAAAGATGAGAGATTGATTATAAATTTCTGTTGAGTTTTGTATAGGTGTATTAATTCTGTGTTTCTCTAAGGATATCTTCGTTTGAGCTTTCTTTATATTTCTTTCATAAACCTAAGGGATTTGATGGTCTAGATGTTGTTAATATAGCAGCAAATAGGGTCCCAATGCTGATCACTTTCGCGTAAACCAAGCTTCTGACAAGTTTCTCTGAAAGTTCCACACAATTCTCCATTGACGGTTTTAAGAGCAATAAAAGGTGTTGTTTCCCTTATTGTATGCAGTAACAATCTCAAGTAATAACAATCAGCGTTATTTGGATGGACTGTATACTATAGATCGAGTGTATACTGTGGCAGTTTTACATACATCACTAAAACCAGTATATCGATTTTGTCTCGTGAGTTACTCATTTAAAATGAGTGAGGCAACAAAAATCGAATGTAAACGCTCGATTTAACGGACCCCGATTTAACGGACGCTCGATTTAACAGACGCTCGATTTAACGGACAATTTTTAGAAGAAATTCTGGAATATGGTAATTTGGGTTGGAACTCGATCAATTCTTAACCGAATATGATGGGATTTTGTATGTTAGATGCAAATAGATTATTTAATGATTTTTGGAAGAAGTTCTGGAATATGGTCATCTGGGACGGAACTCGTTCAATTCTTAACCGATTATGATGGGATTGAGTTTGTTGGATAGAAACAAGATTCTCAAATGTATTTTGGAAAAAGTCCTGGAATATGGCCATTGGATTATGCGCTCTTGTATTGCAAGTATCACATAAATGTAAACTGTCGCTTGGTTCTAAAGGTTCTGAAGATCTCATGATCTTAGAAGACATCATATTCCATGTTCCCGTTAATAGTTTTATTTTTTGTTTTTTATTTTATATTTTTCAACTTGTTTTGTTTTTAATTTTTGGTTATTTAATTTTGATTTTTGTTTTTCCGCAAATTTCAAGCCAACATTCCATAAATTTATATGTTAAAACATTTTATTTTTTCATTCTTGTTTTTTTATTTTCTGTTCCTATATTTCGCCATATTTGTGGCATCTTCAGGGGCTGTGTAAGGCTACATTTTTTAGTTTTGGTTATATTATAAATTTTTGTAGTATTTACTTACAACGAATTAAAAATTAAAAAATTAAAAAACTCGTATTAAGTAAATATTTTAAACTAGACGGGTATAAAAACTGATTTTAAAAAAAACAACCGAATTAATTTCTTAGACGCGGAACTAATACGAGAAAGCAAACAAAACTGCAGCTGAAAGTCATCGTTTGCTCGTGGATTTGTACGGTGAGCATGCTCTTGCAAAAACACAGTGCTTTGAGTGGCTTTGTCGCTTCAAAAGTTATGATTTTGACATGAAGGACAAAGAGCGTCCTGGTAAGCCGAAAAAGTTTGAGGATGAAGAGTTGGAGGCATTACTCGATCAAGATTCATGTCAAACGCAAGAAGAACTTGTAGAATCAGTGGGAGTTGATCAAGCAATAATTTTCAGACGTTTGAAAGCCTTGGGATTCATCCAAAAGATGGGAAATTGGGTGCCATAGGAGTTGAAGCCAAGAGACGTGGAAAGACGATTTTGAATGTCCGAAACGCTGCTAAAGCGTCACAAAAAGAAGTCGTTTTTGCATCGTATTATCACTGGCGATGGAAAATGGATCCATTACGATAATCCCAAGCGCAAAAAAGCGTATGTCAAGAAAGGCGAGGTCGGCCCATCGATACCAACGCTGAATGCTCACGGGGCCAAGGTCATGCTGTGCATTTGGTGGGACCAGCTAGGTGTGATCCACTATGAGCTGTTGCCAAGTAGCCAAACCATCAATTCCCAACTCTATCGTCAACAATTGATCCAATTGAAGCAGAAAATCCAAGCAGAGGAGCCAACGTATGCGACCAGACACGAGTCAATAATTTTCCACTACGATAACGCTCGGCCACATATTGCGGCGCCGGTCAAAAATTACCTGGAGAATAACGGATGGGAAACTCCTTCCGACTACCACCTATTTCGATTCATGCATAAAGCCCTATCAGGAATACGCTTCACTTCAGTTCAAGGTATCGAACAATGGCTCGATTCGTTTTTGGCCGCTGGAATCCATAAATTACCAGAAAGAAAGATGGGTAGTGGGTAGCGATGATGGATTTAAAATATCAAGACAAAAGTTTTCTCTAAGACTGAAAATACGTCTGTGACTGTACGTTAGAATCGGGGGGTTAATGCTGAAAATGTTGGCCAAATGGTTGTACTGCCAGTAACCTTTACAAGAAGTCCACGGCATATGCATGAGTATTCCCAGGAAGCAATGTGTTATGTTCGTTCTTATGGTCGTCCCAATTTTCTTAATACATTAACACGCAATCCTGCATGATGTAAACTTTAACCAGGCTAATTGGAAACACAGACTGGAAACGATAGTTACCCCTTTGTCAAAGGCAAAACCATGAAGGTGGAGGGTATATTACCACAATCGAAAGAAAAGTAGATGTTTAAATTAATGCGAATGAAGTTTATCCTAAATTAATCCTAAATTATAAAAATGGCGGTTAGTACTGTTTTAGGAAAAAATTCAAACTTCTACTGAGAAGTATGAAGTTTATACTATAATTCAAAATAAAATAAAATGTGAAGATGTATTAGTGAGTTGCGAACATTTAGGCGCTTTTACAACATTGTCTAGTTTACAAATAATTTATATTCACGGCATTTTTGCATTCGTAAAATTGTGGAGAAATTATGGTACGCTAGAAGTAACAAACATCGTTCACAGATTTTATAAAAAAAAAATAAAAAAAAGTAGGGTGAACAGTGAGAATTATCGGAAAACAATTACCAATTGACACATTTTGTGTTACGCATTTTGCGAGGTCATGTATTTCTACTTTACAATCGCAAAACAAATTTAAATTTAAAAAAATATGTCAATTGTTAAGTCAAAATAAATCTAGTAACCATATTTCGCCTCGCAATTAAATAATTTACGACCGGATAGAGGGTATACCCCTATACCCCTTAAACAGAGTTCCTTTTTCATATGACATACCCATTCCCATCATAATCGGTTAAGAAATGACCGAGCCCAGTCCTAGGTGGCCATATTCCAGAACTTCTTACAAAATGCCTTAATTAATCCCATTTCCATCCAGCGTACCCAATCCCATCATAATCGGTTAAGAATTGAACGAGTTCCGTCCCAGATGGCCATATTCCAGAACTTCTTCCAAAAATCAATAAATAATCCCATTTCCATCCAGCATACCCAATTCCATCATAGTCGGTTAAGACTTGAACGAGTTCCGTCCCAGATGGTCATATTCCAGAACTTTTTCCGAAAATCATTAAGAATCCCATTTCCATCCAACATACCCAATCCCATCATGATCGGTTAAGAATTGATCGAGTTCTGTCCCAGATAGCCATATTCCAGAACTTTTTCCAAAAATCATTTAATAATCCCATTTCCATCCAGCATACCCAATCCCATCATAATCGGTTAAGAATTGAACGAGTTCCGCCCCAGATGGCCATATTCCAGAACTTCTTCCAAAAATCATTTAAAAATCCCATTTCCATCCAACAAACTCAATCCCATCATAATCGGTTGATAAATTACTGAGCTCCGCCCCAGGTGGCCTAATTCCAGAACTTCTTCCAAAAACTGTTTATGAATCTCATTTCCGTTCAACAAATAAAATCCCTTCATAATCGGTTAATAGATAAACGAGTTCTGTCCTAGGTGGCCATATTCCAGAACAAATGGAAAATCTATAGTTGATTAAATTTAAAAAAATTCCATTCGGATTTAACGGACATTCGGATTTAACGGACACCCCCAATTAGTCCGTTAAATCGAGCGTTTACTGTACGTACACTGTGTATAATACACAATTATGGATTGTTATTTTTCTTTTGTTCGTATTTATGGCATTTGTATGATGAACAGTATCAAAATAACGCTATACGGGCAAATCGGTTTAATTGTTATTTATTTCAAAAATAAAATGTTAACTATAAAAAAAATTGAAAATACATATAAACAACATAAAAATATGGCGTTTACAATGGTTAATTCTTTCAGTGCCAAAAAGCGCGATCGTGCTCCTCAATACACTAGCCGAAATCATGTTTACTTATTTATTTATTTATTTATTTATTTAATTAATTATTTACACAAATAAGGCCAAGACCTTTTTACAATATCATATAATAAACATAATATTTTCTTTTGTGTAACGCAGTACATAATGTAAAAGGATGAGAATATAAGACTTATAAATAACAGTGATCAATTATACTACAAATTAAAAACTAAATTATAACAATAATTAATTATAATAATAATAGTAAAAATAATAATAATAACTAAACTACAAAAGGATGCGGAAAATAGGATAGGAAAGAAAAGGAAAAAGGATCAAATCACAATATACTATGGCTATCCAGATACATCTTCTTGAAATTAATCAAATTTGACGCAGCTTTGACAGATGGGTCAACATTATTCCACAGTTTTACTCCATTAACAAAAAAAGAACGGCGTCTTGGCTTCGACCTACACGACCTGGGCAGATTTAAATTGATTGTACGCTGTGATGAGCTAAAGTTGAGATTTTCATAAAGATAGCGAGGGTTCTTCTTTAGTGTTAAATTAAACATGACAGTTAACGTCAAGAACTCAAGATATTTTCTCAAGCTCATGTTAAATGTCAAGTTTGAAAATCCTTACTTAGAGTCACCAATTCTTTTCGAGAACACGTATCTAGTACAAGCGTTAAAAGCACCATTTAGTTTCATAAATGATTTCTTGGAGCATTCTGAGTATATTGATGCACAGTATGAAATTATTGGCCCTACTAATGTACGAATAATGTGCATTTTAACGTTTTGTTCAATTAGTTTGGCTGTACTCCACAACCTACCTAATATTCCATAAATTTTACCACATACATATAGTATTTTCATGAGCTGTCCAGTTTAACTTACTGTCAATAATCAGACCTAAGCTTTTTACGTGATCATAAAATTCAATTTTATGATTATCAACTACAAGATAATTAGTAGGCCTAATGACTCGTGTACTATTAGATAAGATAATAGCTTGAGATTTTTCAGGATTGATTTGAAGTTTATGCGCTAGCGTCCAATCCAAAATATTCTTTAAAGTCGTATTTAAATTATTTACCACGCTATCCAGATCATCAAGCTTACCAAAGGAATATAATTGTAGATCATCAGCGTAAAGGTGATAGCCAGTATCTTTAGTTTGCTCAATAATATGACACACTTGGTTTATATACATTGAAAACAAAAGAGGTCCCAAAATGGAGCCTTGAGGTACACCAGATGAAACAGGTGTTGAGCCGCTGAAACTACCATTATATTTTACCGATTGTTGTCGTAAGTTTAAATACGAAAAAATTAGATTACAAGCACTTTCTGAAAAATTATATTCGTAACACAGCTTTGACACTAATAAAGAATGATCTACCTTGTCAAACGCTTTGGAGAAGTCTAACAAAACCAATATACCAACGTTACCATCTTCAATACCAGAAGTAATGTCATCAACAACCTTCAAAAGCGCTGTAGTAGTACTATGGTTCGCACGAAATCCCGACTGATACTTGCTTAGTAAATTTTCTTTAGATACAAATGTGGAAATTTGAGATTTAATTATCTTTTCAAATATTTTTGACAATATTGGTAAAATGCTAATCGGGCGAAAATCATTTACATTAACCGGATGGCGTATTTTAGGAATTGGAGTAATCAGAGCAATTTTCCATGCATCTGGGAACACAGATTTAGTAAAGCCTGAATTCATTTGTTATTTTTGTTTGTTTAATTATCAATAATGACATTTTATAATACATTGTTATTTAAATTAATTAAATTTTATTTTATATACTAAAAATCTACTTTTTCTTTAACGAATATATGCAATAGTTTAATAAATTGACCGTACTCTAATTCTTGAAGTTCACTTAGCATGCAATAGTCACCCAATGAATTATACAACTTTACTCCATTATATCCCAGCGACCGTTGTGAAAATGATTTACTATACATTGGTAGTCTGAAGTGTGTACTCCGAGTATTATAAGTATGAACATTTCTATTAGAAGAAAGCAAAGTATCTAAATATTTTGGCAGATCTCCCTTTTCCAGCCTAAACAAAAATTTTAACACATTAAATTGTATTCTCTGTTTGATTGACTTCCAGTTTAAAATTTCCAACATGTCTTTTACGTGTGTTCTACTTTCCGCGTTCAAGATACGTCGCATGAATCGATTCTGAATTTTTTGAAGACGTGTAATTTGAGTTTGATTCATGATAAACAGCACAGAAGAACAATAATCAATATGTGGAGTCACAATTGATTCATAAAAAATAACTTTTGTCTGCATTGGTAATTTGTCTTTAATTCTGGTGAAAAATCCAAGTTTTTTATTCATCTTTTTAGCGATATAATCCAAATGATCGTTAAAATTTAAGTGCTCGTCGATAATAACACCAAGATATTAATACTGTTTTACTCGTTCGATAATTTGGTTGTCAACTATTATATCTGCATTACTCTCGAACTTTGCTTTGATTGATAGGATCATGTACCTCGTTTTCGAGATATTCAGTGATAGTTTGTGAAACATCAGCCATTTCCGTAGACTCTCGAGATCTTCGTTTACTTTCTGCACTGCTTCTGGAAGAGTTGTTGCCGAAATAGTAAGTAAAGTATCATCTGCGAACATATTTATTTTGCAATTTTGAGTAACGTCGACTATGTCATTGATGTACAGAATAAAGAGTAACGGACCCAGGGCTGAGCCTTGAGGTACTCCGAGATTATTTTGTATTAGTGACGATGTGTAATTATCAATTTTCGTATATTGTTGCCTCCCTTGAAGATAACTGTTAAACCACTCTAGTTCTTTCCCAACAACTCCGTACTTGGTTAACTTTTTAAGTAAAATTCCTCTATCGATGGTTTCAAAAGCCCTTTTAAAATCTAAAAAGACTACAATGATTACTTTGTTGTCATCTATTTGACTTTTCCAGCTATCCAACATTAGGGTTAAGGCCGTTTCACAAGAATGTAATTCTCTAAATCCAGATTGTTGATCAACCAATATATTGTTATCAGCGATATGATTTACCAGTTGGTTTTTAATTACTCGTTCCAGAACAGTCTCATACAGTGGGAGCATATTTATTGGCCGGAGCTCTTCTGGCGTGGTTGGCTTCGAAATTTTTGGAATGGGAACAACTGTTGATATTTTCCATGAATCTGGTACCACTCAATACGTATGTTAAGTAGGGCAACAAGACTGGCAATAATAGCTTAACAAAACTTCGGATTATTCCGTCCGCTCCAACAGCGTTTGATTTAATATTACCTAGTAGAGTGCATACTTCATCTACCGAAACATTATGAAAATAGAAGGCACTTTCGTCTGAACTATAGTGTAGTGTATTTTGACAGAAATGTCCACTACTTCGTACAAATACCGAACCAAAATATTCGTTAAACTCACTCGGACTGATTTCACATTCGGATTCAACAATTGAGGGATTTATATGCTTATTATAATTTTTCCAAAATACTTTACTAGAAACTCGGTTGCTGAATCGTTCTTTATAAAATTGTTTTTTAGATGTTTTGATCATTCCATTTACTTTATTTCTTGCTCTGATATATTCTAGCCGATTAAATTCAGTTTTATGACGCTTAAAGTTTTCATGTAAGTAATCACGTATATTACGATACCGCAGAATTACCGAACTGAAATGAAAGCTTGACACATCACGTCTTACCAGAACCCTTTTAAGAGGTGCAAAGCTATGAAGGAGGTGTAGTATAAAATGATTAAGAACGGACAGTTGATCATTAACATCACACAGACAATAGAGTCGAGACCAATTTAAGGAGTAAGCAGCCCTAAGTAACTGATCATTATCGATGTTTCGTAAATCCCTTATGAACCGATATTGTTTTCTTGCATTTCCATTAACTGAAAAAGCATAGGACCCATAGATCATGTCATGACTAGTAGCAATGCCCGGCACAGATATTTGAGTGAATCTTTTAATATTGGCTAGGCAGTTGGTAAATTGCAAGTCAATTAGAGTAGATGAATTTCCCACAAAATTAGTGGCTTCCTTTGATATTAAACAAAGGCCAAAAGATGGCATCAAAGATTCTAGTCTCTTAGTTGCAGGCGTTGCAACCAGACAATCCACATTAAAATCCCCCATAATAATAACTTCATCATATTTAACCATAATATCATTCAGAATAGTTTCCAGTTCATTGATGATATCCATTTTAGGTGGGCTATAAACTAAACCCACGGCAACCTTCTGATTGGATTAGTTTGTGATGTTGGAACTCAAAAGGTTAATATGAATAAATAAAAAAGAATGACACGTGGCTTGCATGTGCCGTAAACAATCATACGCACGAAACTAACACAAACACAAATGCTACTACTATATCTTTCCGGTTACACTCATTTCGTTTCACAAATTTCGAGACAAAATCTATATAAAGGAACTCTGGTGCTTTAATTGTTTTCCTCGGTTTGTGGAGGAGAGACCTCCTCCTTCACCTATTGCTAGATGTATTCCAACTGTAATACTTTGGGATTTCAGAGTGCAGTAAAGTTTTGGCAAATTCGTCTCGTTGGCATAAAAGAAAAAAAGCAGTTATAGTTGCATGTGGTGGTTGTTGAGCTCTTTCTTGGGCATTGTAAGGCCTGAAGTAAACACTTTGTTCATTTTCTAAATACACACTGAGGTGAACTACAGCTGGATAACGTTCGTAAATTAGGAAATTAAGAATTCACGAATTGGGAATCGCCAGATCAAAAACTGTCATATTGTCTTTATTTACATATTCACAAATGTACTTTACGGAGTTCGCAGAACTACAGTACTTTACATTAATATGGGCCTGAAACATTTTTGAAAGCAAGAGCGAGTAAGCGACAATAATCGTTCGATTCTCAACTTCAAAAGGCCTAATTTAAACCTAATTGAAGTTTATAGTAAATTAATCCTAAACCAACAAAAAATTAATGAAAGTGTTGGTTTAAAGCAGTCATTTAGGCGAAGGTAAACCGCAACAAATATTTCTATTGAAATATTATTTGTTTATTTAATTCAGAGTTTATAATTAAAAATAATAATGTTTACATATAATTATAAACGTTTATGAAAGTCTAAAATCAAATAAAAAATTAACTCTAAATTAAATTACATTAATTTAAACTAGCAGAAATATTTTCCGAATCATAAAATTTTGACCGTTCAAAAAACGTCAATATAATATTATTAGACTCATATATAAATAACAAACAGATTAAAATTCTAATAGGGCTCGCATATCTAAAACGACATTCAATTGAAGAGCGGTATTTCTTAGTAAATTTGATTCTAAGAAAATTCGTATCTCAAGATTTTCACCGATCGGCAAATTTGAAACTATGATATTTCGGTAGACCTATATGTGTGCTTGGGCCAACCCGATTAAAATTCTAATGGGGCTCGCATATCTAAAACGACAGATTAGAATTTTAATCGGGTTGGCCCAAATAGAGTACACATGTAGGTCTACCAAAATATTATAGTGGCATGTTTGCCGATCGGTGAAAATCGTGAGAAATTAAATTTCTACGAATCAAGATTTCTTTGAAATTCCGGGTTTCACAAAATTTTCGTGTTAGGTATTTAACATCAATTAGAAGTTTATTTTGGTTCGCTCTAGTAAAGTACATATTTTTTAGGAATTTTCAGGAATTTTTTTAATTTTAGTTTGTAATGTAATTGTTTTCCGATAATTCTCACTGTTTACCCTACTTTTTTTATTTTTTTTTTATAAAATCTGTGAACGATGTTTGTTACTTCTAGCGTACCATAATTTCTCCACAATTTTACGAATGCAAAAATGCCATGAATGTAAATTATTTGTAAACTAAACAATGTTGTAAAAGCGCCTAAATGTTCGCAACTCACTAATACATCTTCACATTTTATTTTATTTTGAATTATAGTATAAACTTCATACTTCTCAGTAGAAGTTTGAATTTTTTCCTAAAACAGTACTAACCGCCATTTTTATAATTTAGGATTAATTTAGGATAAACTTCATTCGCATTAATTTAAACATCTACTTTTCTTTCGATTGTGGTAATATACCCTCCACCTTCATGGTTTTGCCTTTGACAAAGGGGTAACTATCGTTTCCAGTCTGTGTTTCCAATTAGCCTGGTTAAAGTTTACATCATGCAGGATTGCGTGTTAATGTAATAAGAAAATTGGGACGACCATAAGAGCGAACATAACACATTGCTTCCTGGGAATACTCATGCATATGCCGTGGACTTCTTGTAAAGGTTGCTGGCAGTACAACCATTTGGCCAACATTCTCGGCATTAACCCCCCGATTCTAACGTACAGTCACAGACGTATTTTCAGTCTTAGCGAAAACTTTTGTCTTGATATTTAAAAAAAATCAATCATCACTACCCACTACTTTTTCCCATCTTTCTTTCTGGCAATTTATGGATTCCATCCCAGAAAAACTGCGCCGGCTTGGCGGCCAAAAACGAATCGAGCCATTGTTCGATACCTTGAACTGAAGTGAAGCGTATTCCTGATAGGACTTTATGCATGGATCGAAATAGGTGGTAGTCGGAAGGAGCAAGGTCTGGACGATAAGGCGAGTGAGGCAGAATTTCCCATCCATTATTCTCTAGGTAATTTTTGACCGGCGCAGCAATATGTGGCCGAGCGTTATCGTAGTGGAAAATTATTGACTCGTGTCTGGTCGCATACATTGGCCCCTCTGCCTGGATTTTCTGATTAAATCGGATCAATTGTTGACGATATAGTTGGGAAATGATGGTTTGGCTACTTGGCAACAGCTCATAGTGGATCACACCTAGCTGGTCCCACCAAATGCACAGCATGACCTTACCATTCAGTTTAAATGTCAGAATGGTATTTTTACCGCTTAAAATTATTCTAGGTGGAAAGTCAAGTATACTTTCTTTAGTACACATCTGAGCAGATATTGAACATGGATGATTACCCTCATCGTGCAATTACATTTTAATATTCTTAAGATGTATTCCATATTTCTCTGAAAAATCATAATTTCCACAATCATTTTGTAAAAAGGGTAATAATGTTTTACGTATACAATTGAAAAATTGTATTTTACCGCCAAAATCAATTTAAAATTTATTACAAAATCCATTAGTTTTGATATTTATTTTGATTGTGTATGCTCGTACGAGCACATTTCAAATATGGCGTGAGTTTTACTTGAGTTAAATACATTTCGATTCGTTGACCCAATTTGCCTTTATATAGAGCAGAAAATAATCACATGTGCTTATATATCTCGCAAGAGCTTTTCTACGTTTACCTATTATCGTATACACAAGCAACAGAAATGAATGTCGTAATAATTATTATATTCATATATTTTGAACAGATAAGCAAACGACAAAAAGTTATAATTGTAAATGTGTGTGTGTATATGCTTTAAAGAGTTAGAAAAATCATAAGACGTTAAGATATTCCATATACAAGATCTCGTAAAATCCAAAGAAAAGCAAAGTGGAAAAGTAACAGAAGCAAAAAAAAAAATACAAAAAATAAACTGTAAAGTGTTAGGTCGATAAATTTAAGTGCTTAAACAGAGATTTTGAAGGATTAGATGAACATTTTTTCCTTGAATTTTCCTGTGCACACATAATACAAGGGTTGTAATATTGGAAAATGAAATTTTATTTTTTTATGCCGAATATTACAGTTTTACCATAAAAAGATGTATAAATCCGTATTAAAAAATATATACGTACATACGATGATATACCAAACAAAAAAGGTATCACAGATTAAGCTGAAATGAAAATACACAACAAAAAAAACATGTTTGCTTAGGATATTAAATAAAAATCGATTTTGGCAATTCTCGTAATTTTTCAGCATGAATTCTGGTGCGACTACCAACCAAACCGAAGCGCTACTTACCCCAATTAACAGGACACGCGTTTTCCTTATTCTTATTTATACGATTACTTGTTATTATGCGGCTATAAATTTGGCACCAATTAGAGAGACCAAAATTAATGTTGTTAGGATAAATCAAAACAATAAATTGGGATGTCAGCAACATGTTTCTTTTATATACCGTATCTTTAATTGTCTTGCCCAAATAACAATTTTGTTTTCATCTTGTATTGTATTTCGTCTCATATCTGTCATCTTATTTTATTTTTATTCTTATTTATTTTCTCTTTTTTATAAAGATGCTGGGAATGTCATTCAATTATTTTCTAACGTTATGCCTAACGTAAAGGCAATCGGCTTGTACACGGCATTTATACACAAAAGGAAAAGACTGATAACCGTTTTGTGTACTACGACCACAAAATGAATAATGACTTCCCCAAATTAATTGAGAAAGCTGAATTTCGTGCCCTTAAATTGGCATTTAATAATACACACGTTCATAAATTCATTAGGACATATCCGACTCCTTGGAAGACACTTTTTTCCAATATCTTAATTGTCGCCAAAACTTAATTAAATTCCAATTTTTGAAGTGAAACTTCTTTGCGCCCGTTGTACACATTGAGATGGGGTGTTGGTCGAGAAACCATGTCACGTGAGAAAAATCGACGATTATACGTTTGTGCAGTAGACACTTTCGTTGCGGGATAGCAGTAGGCTTGTTTTATTTATATTTGGATTTGTTATTTAATTTAATTTTATTTTCTACACACACGTACGGTTTGGTGTTGTGCGGTGGTCTTGAAAACAATTTATTACTTTTGAGTTTAACTTGGGTGATCTCATGATAAATTGACGTATGGAAAGTATTTGCAGAAGGGTCACTCGCATAATCATATCAAAAATCATATCAAATCATATCAAATCATATCAAATCATATCAAATCATATCAAATCATATCAAATCATATCAAATCATATCGAATCATATCAAATCATAACAAATATCATATCAAATCATATCAAATCGGATCAAATCATATCAAATCATATAAAATTATATCAAATAATATCAAATCATATCAAAAACCATATCAAGTCATATCAAATCATATCAAATCATATCAAATCATATCAAATCATATTAAATCATATCAAAGCATATCAAATCATATCAAATCATAACAAACCATATCAAATTTAATATCAAGTCATATCAAAAATCATCAAAGAAATAGCAGACATTTTGCCAATACTTTTACGTCTAGTAAGGACTAATACTAGTTTTAAATGCATTAACGTACAAGCCTGCATCTGACAATAAGTCAGAAAGTACATTAAGACATTTTCTCGGCAACCAAAGCGAACATCAGCATAGCACTGAGCAGTAAAGCCAGAGCTGCAGTTCAATAGTAAATTCATCAATAACTAATAACCACAAGAGAGGTGACAAAACATCCTTTAATATATGTTACCTATTAATTCTGGCGATTCCAGGAAGATTATTGATTCCTTCGCAGAAGCTATGTAATCTAAGAAGTCCTACGAGTGGATTTTAGATTTTACGTAAATAAAATAATATAATACTGAAGTCACTTATAATATATTGAAGAGAAATATATTGAATAACAGAAAAAATGTGTTATATTTCATTTATGTATCCCGTCTCTCTGTCTGTGTGAGTGTGTGTGAGCGAATGGCCAAAGAAGTTTCACTTCCACCGTCTGGTCCGATGCAGACCCAATTCTCTTATATTTCGTAATTTTGGCTTCTAGAACTAGTCGAACACTGTTTAACTCTAACATGGAACACAGATTTTCTTATTATAGTAACGTAACGTCAGCGGGAACCACTACAATCTTATGGTTAATGACTCGCATTTTGATATTTTTGAGGAGTTATTCATTAAGGATTGACCCAAACGATTGTCTCTTTCATATGCCAATGCCAGACAGTAAAAGAAAAACCGAAGTATAATCTCTTTCACCTCTTCGTCTCTAACGCTCCTCAAAAGTCATTAGGTTGGACTACCAGTTTTCTCACAAGCTCCCCAAAAACAAAATGTCTCGTGAGAGTCCCAACGAGGAATTTATCATTTTTCTGCGAACACGTTTCAAGCGCTGAAATAGGTCTCCCCATTCTTGGCGCTGTATAGGTCGTAGTTGGAGGATCGCAGCGTGTAAGAGACACACATTTAATTTACTACAGATGACTCAAGCTCCTACTTTATTGTCTGGCTTGCAGCCGTCACTGAAATTGTTTACAGCAGGACCATAGAAGTCTATGGTCCTGCCGAGTAACCTTCTCTAAGGTGCTATACTTTCCTCTTTCATGAGCATCAATTAGCTGATGACGTTGTCGCTAACTCTCAGCCACTTTAATCGTTGTTGTAGGCGGGAAAATCATTCCACCGGCCAAATTTCCCCGACTGGTGATACATCCTCTGCAGTTGCTGGTAAAAATTAATACGAGTTGTTTTCACGTCGAGTAAAGTTGGTTGAGGTATCGCAATTGCTGCCTCTCTGATTAAGAAATGCCCTGGAGTGGGGATTGTGCAGTCATCAGATTCATTTGACATGACAGAGAATGGCTGCGAGTTTAAGCGCGCTTCGATCTGGCATAGAAGAAGTATCAGTTCCTCGAATATTTCGCTCAGATGCTTCCCACCAGCCGCAAAAATATTCAAAGCAGGACCTCCGACGAAATAGGACGCAGACTCACTGATATTGGGCCTGCACGTTACTACGGGCTGTGGTTTGTGTCAACATAATTCCAATTGTTGCATTGAAGTTAATCCAGAATTTGCGAACCCCGATTGGCCAAAAACGTGTTCCAGCGATTTGGCATGCATCAAATATGATCTATCCACAACTTTCCCTCATCTTTCAGGTAATTTACGGATTGAGAAATGCTGGTCTTTCGTGGCGATCCAATCAATAAGCCAATTTTTGATCTCTGCGTGAGAACTGGACCACTGTTCAGAAAGAGACGACTGCATCGACCGGAATAAGTAGTAGTAACACGAAGGTGTTATGTCCGCTGAATTTGGCGTGTGAGCTAGACTTCCCAATCCTGTCTTTTTAAATATTTTTTCACAACGTTTGCAACATGTGGTTTTGCATTGTCGTGCACGATTCACCCCATTCTGATCGTTTTTTCTCTAGGGCTCGCTTCAAACGTATTAGTGGTCATCGGTAGATATTGCCAGTGTTAGTTTCACCTGATTCCAGCAGTTCATTATATACCACACCTTTCTCACCCCACCAGATACAGAGCATAACCTTATTGCAATTAATATTTCGCTTTGGTTGCGATCAGTTTCACCAGGCTTCACCCAAGATTTTTTGCGTTTGGGATTCTCATAATAAATCTATTTTACATCTCCAGTAAAATGCAAAATCTCCTTTTCTTTATTGTTTTTGAAGCAGTATTTCACAAAATTATGGTTTTGTGGTTTATTTCTTTTAATTCATGTAAAATCTAAGTGCTGCTTTTTTGAACCATTCCGATTGTTTGTAAACGTTTTGCAAAGTTGATCGATCAACATTTAATGCGACAATCATTTCTAATTGTGTTTGAGAAGAATCTTCACCCAACGTTTCCAATACAATATCTTCAAACTTTTTGGGTGGTTTTCCATGATCTTTATCTTCAATGCCAAAATCATCATTTTTAAATCGTCTAAACCATTCTTTGCACGTTGTATTCGATGGAGCGTGCTTATCGTTAAGTGCTTTATAAAGAGCGAGCTTGCACGACTGCGATAGGCGTTTAGATCGCAATTATTTTGATTGGGAGTAGAAAACTCGTTGTCCGGCAGAGATTCGGGCTTTTATTTATGCCTGCATTTCATTCAGTGATGTTATAACTGACCCGAGGTATTTAAAGTTTTCAACGCTATCAAAGTTATGATCGCCAATTTCGAGATTTGCCACGGAGATGTTTCTGGGTGTTGTTAAAAATTTCGTTTTGGTACTGGTCACCTCCAAATCACATCTACTTGCGCAGCGATTGAGCGGGATGAAGCTGTCCTTGATGTTGCTAGGTCTTCGGCCAAGAAGCACGATATCATCTGCATATCCAAGAATTTATATTTCATTTTACATTTATATTTCAATCAAAAATCAACCTAGAAACCAAATTTTATAAAGATTGGTTATGAATTAACCTTGTTTAGTCCAGCATAAACAGATCCTAGTAGAATTGTGTCCAAAACTCACTTTAAAATCCCCAACCAATGCTACTATCCAAATTTCATCGTAATACATTATGAATGGCGGAAAGGCGGAATATTGTTAAATTTCAAGATTTCATTCCTTTACTGCGCAGATCAATTTGGCATTTTAAGGATCAATTTCAATATTTTATTCCACTGGAACGTTTTATTTAGCGAAATAGAGAGATACTAAATGAATAAAATAGTTCCACTGGTAATTATACTGCGTGGTTTTTTAAGCTGAAACTTTCAAATAACTCGAAAACTAAGCACTCCACGAAAAAAAATGCCAATTATCACATTATCAAAATTTAATAATTTCGGACATACAATAGTGCTAAAATTAGTACGCCTCCTCCCCTTCTTGAAGTTGGAGCCTATTTTTATTGCAGATTCGGATTATTGCTTAAAGTACGTCTGACTTCTATGAAACATTTAAAAAAATAAAAAAATATTTAATTTTTTCCCCGTTTTTTTTATTATTTTTATTTATTTTTTCCCTAATTTAAGAAATACAATTTGTTTAAGACTAATATGAAGCACATAGCTGCTCGTCGCGTCTAAAATAAAAGCATTTCGTTAAACTTTTATTATATTTATTTATAACATTAGAATTTGTCTCTCACGTAAATTGATCACAATGTTATTGTTTTTGTTTATTGACATAAACTACATACTGTCAAATTTAATATAGTATATTTCAAATGAGAGTATACATTATACCAACTAACTAGTGTTGCACGACAATTTGCGTTAATGTATTGCAATAGCCGCATACATTTCTATACTCAGGCCCTTTTCGAAACGAAGACTTATTTTGAACTTATTGACTTATTTGCCGCCATCTTAAATAAGTCAGTAAAAGTGTTCGAAACGATACACCGGATAATTTTAAATTTTTGAAAGCTGTCAAAAGTGAATTAGTTTTTATTATAAAAATAAATTAAAGTCAAATAATAAAAAGTTTAATAATTAAATAAATGTAATTACATTTCGAAGCATTTCATACTTTTAAATGGTTTAATTATGATAAATTTGAAACTGTGGCTTCGTTTAATTGAAAACGATAAAGAATTGTTTCAATTAGTGGAACGGCAGGAATTGCGAAACGTATAATATATTTTCATAACCTCAACTTGAAAACGATTTGTAAATAAATTTGGTTTTATTTGCTATACGTATACGCTTACATCGACTGTTATATATTTTCCTTTTGTTCGTTTTATTTCCCTTTGCATGTTGCACAGATTAAAGTGAAATATTGACGCGATCGAAAATTTTTTGACAGATCCACAATTAGCTTTTTGTGCAAGAGAGAGACAGAAAATAAGTCACCTCGCGAGGTGACTTATTTGAATAAAACGGGTTCCACAAATAAGTCTTCGTTTCGAAAAGGGCCTCAGTACATTTTTGACATTTTTGTTTTTTGTGATGTGTATTCATTTTGTTTTTGTTTTTATTAATTTAGGAGCCCTTGGTCAGTGAAGTAACAAAACCAAAGGCATCAAATAAAGTTATAAGATTTATAAAGTTTATCAATTAAAGAATTTTGAATACAGTCCGGCACCGTATTACATTGGTCCTTCGAGCCGGATCCCAGTAAATTTGTTGATTAAATACCGCATATCTAGAATCCAGTTTATCACACGAGGAAAATATACCATATCACCGTACTTGAGAATAGCATACCGTTACTCAGGTAAACCATCTTTTAAGCCTCCAACAATCTAAGCCTCGACGACGACGTAAACTCGTGTGGTTTATTATTTAAGGCCAATTATTTCGACCAAATTACTGGAAGTTTTAACCACTGATCGAAGTTGAGTGTATCGCGCTGAATTCGCGTCACAACAGAATCCTACCTGAACAAATCAAGAAGAGTATTTCTTATCATCACGAGCAATTATCATTCATAAGGACTTACTACATACCGTAGTTCTAAGGAATAACGAAAACCGCTATAAAAATTTGGAGTTTGCATAGTCACCATGTGTGGGCTTTCGCCAAGGAATTAAACAGAAATATAACCTAAATAAGTTACGGTTAATTAGTGAAAATATTGTGTGTCAGATCACAGTTCTAATGTCAAGAGTTCCATGACAAAATTATCCAATTACACCCGAACATGTAAGGGCATGGAGGCATCCCAATTGGATCTTGAACAATTGAAGGTCCGATTACTGGACCCTGAAGATGAAAGCCACCAAGATGACTTCGAGGAAAAGTTTTACTCTACTGTCGCAGATTTAAACAAACTAATTCGAAAAGCAAACTTGGTTGCCGGAAATATGTCATTCGAACTAAACGATACTCAAAGAGAAGAAACGAAAAGCGCAAATATTGAAGTCAATTTACCAAAGATTAGAGTAGCTCCATTTCATGGTAGTTATACAGAGTGGCAATCATTTTATGATTTGTTTTCGTCCACGATCCATGAACATACAAATTTAAATCCAGCGCAAAAAATTCAATATTTAAAGGGATTTTTGAGAGATGAAGCCGCTATAACCTTTTAGAACATCTCCCCATTTCCGTCGCCAATTACATCGAAGCGCTACATACATCGCTACATTCATTAAAAGTTTCATTGATCTATCATCCATCAATTCAACATCGCAACATATTCGTACGCTAACGGATACAGCCAATGAAGTTATCCGAAGATTAAAGGCTATCGGCCGTGAAGCCGAATCTAGAGATCCGTGGCTAGTTTTCCTACTGACCCAAAAATTAGATGAGGAAACAAGGGACAAATGAGCTAGCGAGACATCGAATATTGAGTTCCCAACCTGCCAAGCACTAATCGACTTTTTGATGAAAGAGCAGATGCTCTGGATTCAGTGGAAGGGTTCTCTAGAAAACCAGTGACGCAGATGAAATTAATTCCGAAAACACCTACAAATGCGGTGACTATAATGCGGTGATGTTGTCTTCCGTGTGCAAGAAAGATGGTCATCCTTTATTTACATGCCCGAAATTCAATGAGGGACCGTTGGGAAGTGTAGAGAAGTAGTAAAAACTGAAAATCCTTGCTTTAATTGTTTTGGCGAATCCCATACCATATATCAGTGTAGATCAAAGGAAAGATGTCATTACTGCCGAAGAAGCCACAACGCACTGTTATACCTAGCCAACGATGCGGTGTGTCCTACCGGTACAACCACTACCAGCCAGCAGCTTAAATGCAACCAATACACCTTCGGGAGCCGATTTTGAACTGCAAACATCATCATGCCTTCATTCCAGTAATTCGACAAATCCAGCTATATTACCAACCGCGACCGGGAGAGTGCAAGATACAAGTGGTCAGTCGCAACTATGTCGGATTTTACTCGATTCGGGGTCTCAGAATTCATAACAGAAGCCTTGGTACAAAATCTGGGACTGAAACGTCCATCCCGAAGAATTAGCATTCAAGGCACAACTAATCAAAAACTAGTGACCACTCGAGGAATAGTAAAGCTCATCGTGTCGCCATAGATGGCAACCATCACAAAATCATCTCACCTATGACATCACTTTAGTAGATATAATCCCTACTACGAAGCGTGCAATACTATCTGAAGCTAGTCAGATTTTTGATCCTCTGGGCCTTTTATCACCTTACATAATAAAAATTAATAGCTTTTTTCAAACATTGTGGCTGCTCGAATTAGGATGGAACGACAAACTACCAGTCAAAATTCAAAATCAATGGAAAACCATTAGAGATGAAGCATGCTATCTATCCACCATAACCATACCAAGGTGCGGCTCTTCATGACCACTAGAGTGGAACATCAATTACACAGGTTTTGCGACGCCAGTGAGTTGGCATTTGCAGCCACCGTATACTTACGCACATACTACAATGGCATTTATGTTACCAATTTAATAGCAGCAAAACCAAAAGTTGTGCCTATTAAGAGTATATCCTTACCCCGATTAGAATTAAATGGGGCATTGTTGTTATAATCGAGTTAAGCATATGAAGTATATACACTTAGAAAAAAAATATGATAAATACATTGCAATCATATCACATAATATCATCATTGTAAGTTAAATACAATTATTTAAATGATTGATTTTATCATACTATGATATTCTTGATCATTTTTCTTAATCTTCTTCGTCATAACAATGATGATCACTGAAAAAAAAATTGTATCTTATGTAAATTGATCACAATGTTATTGTTTTATTGACATAAACTACATACTGTCAAATTTAAAAAAGTCAATTTCAAATGAGAGTATACATTATACCAATTAACTAGGGTTGCACGTAGGCTTGCCACCCGTCCTCCTTTGTGGAGGACAGTCCTCCTTTCGTAAGAAATTTCCTCCGTCCTCCACGATGGCATAAATGTCCTCCACATATATTTTTAATACATATTTACAATATTATATACCATTTTCAAATCCTAAATAACAAATTTCAAATACGGTCGGAAAGGGATCTATAGAATATAAAGGATACTCAGCGCTTCGAATGCATCAAAATGGTATAGCACATCAGGCATCTGTATCAGCTGCTAATTCTAGTCAAATTTTAGACAGGTATTCTTTTAAACAGAATTCTTCTGAAGAAAACGATGTTTGTCTAACAGAAATCGTCGAGAACCATTATTTTTTATACTTCATTGTCAATTTTTTCTAAACCAACCTCAATTTTGTGCAAAGTAAATTCGTGTTTTTTGAAAGGAACTTCAATTAAAACAGAGTAAATTCAAATATTTTTCAAGTTTTAATATTTCAAGTTCGTAAATTTTTTGCAACTTTCACCAAAATAAATTCAGTGCTCTCAATTCTTAACCGATTAAGATGAGATTGGGTATGTTGGATGGAAATGGGATTCTTAAATGATTTTTGGAAGAAGTTCTGGAATTAGGCCACCTGGTGCGGAAGTCGACCAACCCTTAGCCGATTTTTATGGGATTGAGTATGTTGGCTGGAAATGAGATTCTTAAATGATGGAAGCAATTCTAGAATATGGAATTAAATTAGCAAAAGAAAATGAGAAATATTCTTTTAAGAATTGAGTTTTCTATTTATAATTTTTATTTTATACTGAAAAAAATTCGTTTGTTTATTTTTCTAGTCTTACTCAGAGGATAATGCTTGAAATTAATTGAAAATGTGATTTTTATTTTATTTTTTTTTTTTAATTTTTGGAACATGCACTTGCATGTGGTTTGGGATGAAATAATGGTAATGACATTTGATAAAATATTATTATATTAAAAATAATTTTAATATAAAATAACAAAAAAATTTGTACTTGTCCTCCATTGGAATTTGTAAAAGGTGGCAAGCCTAGTTGCACGATGCAAATTAATAATGTATTGGAATAGCCGCATACACTTGTATACTCAGTACATTTTTGACATTTTTGTGTTTGGTGATGTGCAATCAATTTTTTTTTGTTTTTAAAAAGTTATACGATTTATAAATGCACGATTTACATGGTCCAATTTTTTTTCCAGTAAAAAATGAAGGGTTAAGTATATTACGATTTTCGTTTGCGAGAGGAGCACTTAACAAATTCCAGTAAAACAAAATTGGGTTTTTTTCTTTTAAATTTGGGGAAATGTTGTTTACATATGGCTATCTCTTTTTAACTAGTAATTTTTTGTTATTTGCGTGCAGCTCTATTTTTCTGTAAAAAATTTGTTGGGAAAAAAAATTGGAACATGTAAATCGTGCAAAAATGTATAAATTAAAGAATTTTGAATACAGTCCGGTACCGTATTACAACTAATTTCAAGTATTTACATTGAAAATGTGTTATTTTTAATTCAAACGTATTGCAGAATTTTATCCATATGTAAATTTAATATCATTATTACATCGCCATCTATCATGAATCAAAATGAAAAAAAAAGTTTCAAAGAAATCACACGTACTTTAAGCCGTAGAATCCGAATCTGCAATAAAAAATATTCATATTTAAATTTCAAAGTTACCCCCCGCCCCACCTACAAGAAGGAGAGGTGGAGTACTAATTCAGCACTATTATGTATGTATGTCCCTCGCGGAATGATTAAATTTTAATAATGGACATTTTTAAGCATTTTTGTTAAAAAAAATGCTATATGGTTTCGGTTTGCCGTCCGTCCGTCTGTCCGTCTGTCCGTCTGTGTGCACGATAACTTGAGAACGGATGGAGATATCAACTTAATTTCTTCACTAAAAGTTTAAGCAATTCATGGGAATGATCCCTATTGTTTTGGACATTTCTGAGTTTAGGGTGTTCGGAGATATGGGGGGTTTTGTTAACCCCCCTCCTTAAAATTGATATAATTTTTTTTTATTTTCTATTCTATTTTGGTTCATAGAGCATGTGAATGTGGAATAAAAATATATCTCGCCTGGATGTGGGTTTGTGTGAGTGGTGTGGTTATGGGGGTGGTAGGAGTGGTGATATTGGAGGTAGAGGGGTGGGATGAGGCGTTTTGGGTTTGGTGTGGGAATTTGGGATTTGGTTAATGAGGGTTTGTGTGGGTGGTTTGTGTGTGTGTGGAAGTGGGTATGGAGGTGTTAAAGGGTGATAATATGGGTAGTGCGGGTATAGGGCAGTATAGGGTGGTGCGGGTGCAGTATAGGGTGGTGCGGGTGTGATAGGTTTTGGGGGTTTTGGGTGGTCTGTGAGGGTGGTAATAATGTTTAGGTGTGGTGGTTTGTGATATTTTTTTGTGGAAAAACTATTTTCTTTTATTTTATAGGCAACAAAAATGCTTATAGGGTTCGGCTCCGAACCTTTCCCGTCTTTTTTTCGTAGAGTGCGTATTTTCTGAGATATTTGAAAGTTTCAGATTAAAAAATTCACCGAGTACTTATAACAAATAAATTCTCTTTTGAGATAGTGTTCCACTTGTGGAGAGTAGCGCAATCTCTTATTTTTCGCTGGCAATTCCTAATCAACAGTGAACAAATTGTAAAGCACTTATTATTTTTATGATCTTAACTAAAAACGAACAACCGCCACCTTCAACAACAAGTCATCATCAGAAGAAGTGCAGAAAAAATTGATCGCGCTCGTACACGTGATTTAAAAATTAAAAGATTTGAATGGTACACATGTATAGAACTTACCCCGCAAATACACAACATATAACAAACAAATTTACGACATAAACCAAATCTCTATGTAATCTACATGTTTATGTATGTTATGTGTTATATACCATATGGGGATTTCGATGACAGGAAATGAGCGTCAGAGCCTGTAATAATATACATTATATCATGGTATTACATGTAATACCAAATAAAGAGCAAAGTGTACGCAAAGGGTTGATGTGGGAATGAGAAGGTCGGTAATAAGTTTTACGTTCCTAGATATTCATTGTCTTAACATAGTAATGGAAAAAAAAGTATTTCATTTCCCAGTATGTACATACGTATATATTTATATGTGTTGGTATGATAATAACTAAAAAAAAATTTGAAATTGAAATTCTCCATTTAATTTTTCCTATTTATCTGTGTCTCGAGTGTACATTGATGTGTGGTGGTTATATGGTTACATGAAATATAACAGAACAAATTCATCGAATCATAACGACAATAGCAAATTTATAACATAACGATTGCTGATTTGGTTGTAATCTCCTCGAGCATTTCATTGATAAGGTACTTTAAATTGATTTACAATTGAAAGCTCATTTATATTACTCGTACATATATACTTAAAGTCTCTGTATGTGCTTATCGCAAAAATTGATTGAATTTAAATGGGAATAATTGCTTTGGTGACGACAGGATTAGTTTTTTATGTAAATTATACATTTGTATTGGAATTTTCAATCTGATATTATATCCTCTTACATTTTACAGCCTTATCTCACAATATCGGTATAGATGTAGGGTATTCTTTTTATAATATCCTTTTAAAAATCGATTGAGTTTTTATATAATAATATATACCGTACAAATGTTACATGTCGGAATGTGCTGTGAATAGCTGGTTTATAGAGCTGTTGCTTCTACGCTCCATTTATTTGAATGCAAATTCTAAATTAAGCAATCAATTCATTCATGCACATAAAATGTTTATGTATGTATTTGGTTAAGTATACAACAGGCCTATATTAACCACAGGATATTGTAAAAAAAAATACCAAACTAACAAAAAACATTTTAGATGAACGTTCTCGTGTGAAAAATCTAAAACCACAAACAGCAAGAATATATTGCCCTATGTCTATGTACCCTTTAAAGTTGAAACAACAAAAAAAAAGGATAAATTGGTGGTTAAATTTGTGTTTTTGTTTTTCTCGTCCATTGGTACATATTAATTAGTTATGCAAATTTTAATTTAACTTTTACGCTTGGTTCTAGCCCAATTCGAAATTTTCCCTTAATTTGACTCTTGTGTTGTTCTCCTATATTATAAATGGAAATCGACTAACTTTGAAAACTTCACATTTCCATAGTTTCTTATCAGGTTCGTTATGTTTTACTCAAAAAGTATGAAATGGGTTAGCCCCTACATGCGGTAGGGCAACCCATTTTCATAGAATTACCACTATCTGTTTGGCATGCCTCGCGGTATTTGTTTCCGCAGCTCAGTCGGTGTAGAGGGAACGGTGTGGGATGAGGATACCCAGATAGCAGTCTGGTTAACCGCGTCCAGTCTATCCCTTTTGAGGGAAGCAAGAGAAAAATAACGTTGACGAGAGGATTTCGGCGGGTCTCGGACCCTGACGTGGGGTGAAAAATAATATAAAAAAAGATTGTTGTGAAAAAAGATTGTCAACCCATCCCGCTGATAAACTGACTATGGGTGTGTATATTTTATGACTCTTAGTGAGTCATCTTCTACCTAGTCCTCCTTCGTGTTATGAAGGATAGGTAAAGCCTGGGACGTATCAGTTCCTGTCTTAAAAAGACCGTTAGAGGAACAATCAGTTACTGTTTTTAGTTAATTGTTAGTAAAACCAATTAAAGCTTTAACCTAATACTTACGCATATAGATATACTCACCTTAAAAAAAAAATTAAGTGTGCTTTAGACCACACCACTGAAGTAAAACCTCTAATATATATTTTATATTTATAATATAATATAGAAAAATTATAATATTGAAAAAAAAATTGGTCACACTGTGCGTTCTCGAGTGTCACCTAGCCGTTTATGTCTGATGCCACAAGAGGTAACCTTGTAACTTGGTAACTTTTTCAAGGCCAACTAGTCGTAATAGATAATGTTTATGTATGTGCAACAAAACGTACAAAAACATCATTTTTGAAATCTGTAGTGTGGTTTCATCGAAAATTTATTTAAGTCGCATTAAAACCTGTATCATAGGCAATCGGGGAAAGAAACGAAGAAAGAATCGGTTTCTGTGATACCTCGTGTGGAATGGAACTATAATATAGAAAAAAATACATATTGTATATAAAATATATCACAAGGACGAATTTTTTTTGGTCACCCTGTGCGTTCTGGAGTGAGTAAGTGAGTGAGTGACATAGATGTTATAATATAGGAAAAACAATTTTTGGTCGCCCTGTGCGTTCTCGAGTGAGTCAGTCATTGACATAGAAGTCTATATTATGTCTTTCCAATTTTCCAGTTTTCCAATTTTCAAATTTTCCAAGTTACCAACTTTTCAAATTTCCTACTTTCATATATTTTTATTTTAATATTTTCCAATTTTTCAATTTTCCAATATTTCACTTTTCCAATTTACCATTTTTCCAATTTACCAATTTTCCAATTTTCCAAATTTCCAATTTTTATATTTTCATGTTTCCATATTTTCCTATTTTCCAATTTTCCAATTTTCTAATTTTCCAATTTTAAAATTTTCCAGTTTTCCAATTTACAAATTTTCAAATTTTCCAATTTTGCAAATTTCGAAATTTCTAATTATTCCAATTTTTCCAATTTTCCAATTTTCCATTTAACAATTTTCCTATTTTCTTATTTTCCAATTTTTTTAACCAATTATTAAAATAAAATGGTATCAACTAATGTTACACCTAGGGATTTATGAATTGTCATGGCACATCCTGATACTAAAGGAAAATGATTTCGTATTGCGTTTATTGCTTCGTTCGCCTCGTTCGATTACACTTTTCGTAACGCATTTGCCAGCTTAGTCCCCAAGTCAAGCGTGCCTAAAGAAGTTTTACTTCAAAAAGGTATCTTCGGGCTGCTTATCTCAGGTCCTCCAAAATACGCAAAAGTAAACTTAAACCCATAAACTTAATCTTTGAACTGTCAATTTCAATTTTATTTGGACAAATTGATACTCTTATATAAAAAACCAAAAAAAATCACTAACACAAATTTAGGTATTATATTTAGGCAAATTAAACAGAAAACAAACTTGAATCCACTCCTCGCCACCGAAATAAAACCAAAAACTGACCTCTAATCAAGAATATTGTAGCCTATTTATACGATTTTTGATGAGTGTGAAGTTTGTTACAGGCTGGCTACTGCCATCCTGCAGATTTCACTAAGCCCATGCAGAGGCCTCCACGGTGATTTTTGCCGGCTACGTTCTCAGGGAGAAGTGCTAAGGTCATGGGGTTTGAGGCCGGGACTTGAGAAACGAACCGAATAATCAAAATAAATAATAAAAATAATAATAACGGTAGAGGTGCCTTGGTGCGCGCATCCATTCGAATTCAAACAGGGCTAAGCCCTGGTTACGAAATTGGATGCGGGCACCTAGGGACCGCAAACACTACACCGACACAGAGGGAGTCCCCGCTCCCATCATACCACACCGAAGAAATTTAATAATTCATTTTTCTTAAACACCACAAAAACAAAGAGAAAAAAACTCCCCTTTCCAACCGCATCAGGAGAGAACGAGAGAGAGCGAAAGCAATGCGTACCGAGCGCGCACCCGCTGTGCGGCGCTCGATTACAAAATAAATTTTTAAATTCGAATAATAAAAAAAATTTAAGAAAATAATCAAAAAAATTAAAATAATAAAAAAAATTTTAAAAAAATTGTACCTTAATTAACAAAACGAATTGTTGCAGCCTTGGTGCCGTTGGTGTTGCGGGGCCTCTCCCCGATAACTACCCAAACGGCTGGCCTCAACTGGCCGCCGGATCCATTGTAAAAAAACCAAAAATATGGGGCCTCCACTAGACTCCCGTATATTGGGCGTTGGCTCGCCTACACCGTTGCGGCCTTGAGCGACCGATAAAATAAAAAAAACCAAACAACCACACGCAAACAAAGTGGCCTCAACTGGCCACCCGTTAATTAATTCTGTTACTCGGATAGGTATGGATGGCACCTATTTAATAATTCGTCCCACGTCGACTAAATCTCGGTACCTTTTACTATTGTGTCCCTCGTCGAACTAAATTTTTCAACAACTACCACACTGCAAGTACGTATGACGTCCAATCACTTTTCCTCCCAAACCAAAATTTATTTCGAAATGTTGAAATATTTCAGAAACGAAACATGCGGTTGAATATTCTTCACAACCAAACCCCAATTCTCCAAAAGGAGAAAACGCACAATTTTATTTCTTCTTTTACGCAATTAAAACTTTACTTTACAATATTTCACAATCAAGTTTCTATTTTATTTCAAAACAAAAAAAAAAATAACAGTGAGTCCATTAGTACTCTCAAAGAGATGTGTAAACATCTCGTATGTATAGTGCGTGTGCACAGTCTACTTTGAAGGGAGAAGGAATGCAATTTTACTAGCCAGAGTTTTTCATTTGATTATTATCGTTAAATTGGTCTATTACTCTTTCGGTATAATCGACGTAATTGGATTATGGTAGCTAAAATAAGATATATATACTGTCGACTCTAACTTTTCTAATTTTCATTGAAAAACTGCAAACCGGTCGTCCCATATCTCGTAGTAGATATATTTCGATCTGAGTTCATTTGCAAATCGAATTCGTCTCGCAGGAAGCTTGTAAGTAGTTCAGCTTGAGGAACAGCAAAATTAATATTGAAATCCCCGCTCATAATCATCGGCAAAAGATGATTACCTCCTTGGAAAATTCTTGATATTCTTTTAGAATATGAAATAAGGACGAAATGTATGAACTTCATTATGTCTTCGACAGATTTATTCGGCGAAGTGAATACAACTACAGAAAGCATCTTACTCCCATTGAGATGCTGAAGTTCAGCCGTGTATATATCATTAATGGGTTGTGTTGTTACGCTCATACCAGTTGTTTGGCTAACGATGATTTCCTTATGCGAGGTGACTGCATACGTTCTACTTGTATTTTTATTTATTGCTACTCTGGCAGCCCACTGACCATCTCTATTGAACTGAACGCAGCATTTAAAATTAATAATATTAACATGCATAACAATTAATAATTATTGAAAGCAATAAAATTGAGCACCCCTGCGTGACGGTATCAGTTAGGTCGAGGTGATGTGACCTGAGACTCTGGCAGTTCAATGTTAAAAACCGACGTCATTACAACCTGAGCTATACTTAGCGGATTTGTAGTGAGGTGCGATAGCTCATTTTGAAGAAGGCCCATTGAGGTCCCATTTTACGTCCATTGTAGAAGACATGATCATCGATAGCCGACGTGATGAACAGCCCTTCGAGACTTGTTACTCGTGATAAAGCAATATACACAAGTTCATTATAGATACCACCATGTGATGCATGAATTATGGTGGCACGTGCAGGTTCGACTGGAAAATGATTACGCTTAACACTAATTGTCCGATTGTTGTTTCGATTAACAGTTGAGCTTTTTCTAGAAATGGGCACCAAATATCGGTCGGTATTCGTTTTCTGCGCCCATCCAGCTTTAAGCCGTATGACTTTCTCTTCAACTTGTGAATTTGTACCAAAATCCATCCAGAGTTGTTTGACATTTTTTACTGTTGATGTTTTTAACGTTCTCGTTGTCCCGTCTGTCAATATACGTCAATATTTAGTTTGAGAAAGTAAGGCCGACCAAATTACGTGTGTCCACTATGCTCATTTTATGGATCTTTTGACGGAATTGCTACTCCGGCAACCCGCTGACCATCTCTCTTGAACTGAACGCAGCATTCAAACGGAAATCAAATGAATTGAGCATCCCTGCGTGACTGTGATCTGAGACTCTGGCAGTTCAATGTTAAAAACTAGATTTCATTATAACCGCCTTTAGTAGAAGACATGATCATTAATAGCCGACGTGATGAACAGCTCCTAGAGACTCGTTACTCGCGATAAAGTAACATACACAAATTGTGGACTTTGCTTTTAAACTTCATAATCGTAATTCATAATTCGCATCGTAATTTTTTTTTTGATTTTCTGATCGATGGAAATGTCGATGGTCTCTATTTAATTTTTCAAACTAGATTTTTTGTTTTCCCTACTATTATCCATATACATAAGCATGCCATGTACAGTACAAAATTGTTTTTATTGAGTTTATTGCATTTTTTTCAAACGAAGTAGGTACGTCATTTCCGTTCGTTTCATTTACAAGTTTATACTCTAATACAAAAAATTTTGGTAGGCGCGAGTAAAGATGTTTACACATCAAAAAACCTCTCGACTTTTTTATTAACAGTACATCTGTACATTAAATTTTACAACTAGACTTTTTCTTATATAAATCAACACCTTTTTTCAAAATCTCAAACTCGACTCTAATTTTAAATTATAACTTAAAACTTTTTATATATTACACTTGTGTATACAAAAAAAACCAAAACTCGACTTTTTTCAAATACAAAACTCGAATGACATCCAAAAAAATTCTTGCGCCACACAGCGACGCGAAAAAAATGTTCTAGAAAAGCATCTTTCTTCTCTGTTTTTCATTTATATCAATTCGCATTGATATAAAAGAGAAGCATATAAGTAAAACATTTTTCTAAAACATTTTACCTTGTACACACTCTCGATACGCACTGCTCTCTCTCTCTCTCTCCCATTTTCGCTCTGCTACCAACCAAACAAACAAAAACATACGAGAATCCCTCCACCACTAACCGCGTTTAGACATCAAAAAACACGGACGCAAAAAACCCGAAGAGAATAAATACACACTTGGTTTTGTTAAGACCACACAGTCGTAACAAGTTTCTAACAAATAACAAAAATAAATATGTATTAGTAAGTACAACGAAAATGTAAAAATACATGAGTGTGAAGTTTCTAACAAAAAAATAACAGCAATATCACAAAAATGTATAAACACTGTTACATAAATTTTTGTGGATCCGCGCAAAAAAAAATTCAAATAAATTGCTTGCACGATACTTGCCTACTTGAAATTTTTGACTATTTTCAATAGTCATTTATGGTATAATACTGAGATGTTACTTTGAAAATTATGCAGAAAGGTAAGCTTTAAGTGTTGAGATTTGGGTTGGCAATGGAATTGGATAGAATTCCGTTACAGCGTGGGGAAAACCCAAACCCTGAGATGAAAAGAGATCTCATACTCTAACTGGTGAGGGAAAAATGAAGTGGATCAGATTGAAATAGTTCAACGTGGCGGACGCCCCACACCCTGAGATAGTCTCAGCCTAGTATTCTTTACTAATTTAAGAAACTTATATGTTAAGACCAATTTTTCTTATATCACTCTAAATTACTCGTATATGTCTTCCATCGTGTTATGATAAACAACTCGGCCACTTTGATTTTATTATAGTAAGATAAGTTGGACAGATTGGCTCCAACATAGAGGAAAGGGACAGCCTAGGCCGTATCAGTTCCTGTCTTAAAAAGACCGTTAGAGGAACAATCCGTTACTGGTTTTAGTTAATTGTTAGTAACCACCAATTAAAGCTAGATTAATACTTACGTATACAGATAACTCACCTTAAAAAAAAATCGGTACATTGGTTGGTACTCTAATGTTCGGTCTCCACTCGCAAAATTTTGTCATGACGCTAGAATGCCATGACAAAATATATTTGTATTGAATCTGAGCATACGCATTACACCGTGACAATGAGAAAATTTATTAAAACTGCTGATGTTTTTGTCATGATACTGTGACAAAATGAATAGAAAATTTGCATTTGACTTTCAATTAAACAAAACAGAGAGCATAATTTTTTTTTTTTTTTTATTAACAACTTTATTGATATGGCTACTGAAAAACGCACTTAAATGATGAAGCAAACACCAACTCAAAAATTAATACGGCTTGGAAAATGGCGACCCAGTAAAACATGAAAACACTCGTTTTGTTAATAAATTTTATTTTTGCTTGTTGTCACTAACACGGGTTTTTGCACAATGAATGCTTGTTACAAAATTATACATTTTTTTCATTTCAATATTGCCAACTTAAAGATTACTAATTAACAAACTTTACTTAAACAATCCAGAACAATTAATTATTAAGCGATACTGAATGTTGACTATTTTTCTTGTGAGTACACAAATAGATTGCTGACAATGCAATATATGAATAAAGAGTACTAATTGTTTTATGTCAAACCAAAACGTACAGAGAAAAATTATACAAACTAACAGGTAAGTACTAACATATTTTTCCATTCATGTATTTGATTGATTAATATTTTCCTTTAGGTCGTTCATCAGCTACTACAATCTTAAACATTATTAATTCATTAGTAAGGTTGACATTAGTACTTATGAGATAAGCATAAACTTGTGCGGGTCTGCTGGACCAGTGTCCAGTTCCCTTGGTTTATAATTTTCATACGGTTAGCTCATGCGATTTGATTTCTTACTTCGTTTGAACTGTCCAGTAGTTGTACGGCCTCAAGATTGGTGTGGGTAAGAAGTCTATCTTCATATTGTATGGCACATTCGCGGATAACATCGTCTATCAATTGTTTTTCTAAATCATTGTGGATTTCCTTGTTAGTCACATATCGGTAGGCGTTGGTGACCATTCGAAGAAATTTATTTTGGCTTCGTTGTATAATGTCTCTATTTGATTTATGTGTACAACCCCATAGCTGCGCACCATACATCCATATTGGTTTGAAGATAGTCTGGTATAGCAGTCTTTTGCAATACAGGTTCAATTTGGAATGATGTCTAATTAACCAGTACATTTGACGTTGTTTCAATCGTATCTGTTCAGCTTTTTGTCTCACGTGATGTTTCCAGTTGAGCCTTGAATCTAAATGCAGAAGGGAATAAATGAAGAGTGTTATTTTTATGTCGGAGCATAATGTCACATAGGTTGATTTAAGCTCATTCAGTGTGATTTTTCAGTCAATTGTCCATTTAGTAATGTTGTCCATTGCTCGTTGGAGATTTTTCCAACGTCTACTGACATAATTACAGTGTCGTCTACGAACGTGCCGATGAATGTTTTATTCGTTGTAGGTATGTCCGCAGTATAAAGAAGGTAGAGGAGGGAACCCAATACGCTTCTCTGTGGAACTCGCGCAATCGCTGGGTAAAAGTCAGAACATGTTTCTTCATGAATGACTCTGAATTGGCGATCAAAGAGGTATGATTCAAGCAGCTGGCAATAATTTTGTGGTAGCATTTTACTCATCTTGAATGTCAATCCCTCTTGCCAAACCCTATCAAAGGCCTGGTATACATTCAGAAATACGGCGGGGCAATATTTCTTTTCTTCTAACGCTTGCTCTATTAACGCAGTTATTCGATGGACTTGATCTATTGTGGAGTGGTTATTCCTGAATCCAAATTGAAAATCAGGAACGTTTACCATTGGCTTTAGAAATTTAGTAGCAGTTTCACGAACAGCTTCGATAAGGTGGGAAGCAGTGAGATTGGTATGTATGATGTTACTTCTTCATCTGGTTTACCCGGTTTCTTTAGCATAATGATTTTGGCCATTTTGAAGCATTTGGGTACATATTTCAATCTCATACAGGCATTAAATAAGTATGTGATCAAGATGACTGCTTTACGTGGAAGTTCCTTGAATAGACCCGGTGATATTTCATCAATTCCTGGTGCTTTTTTATGATTAAGATTTTTGTCGATTTCTTCAGCAATTTCCATTGGCGTGACCCTTTTAAAGTCCTGATTTGGTTGATAAACAGGTGTTACATCAATGTCGGATTGAATGTCATGGGGTGTTGAGCAAAGAGTTCCGCTTTTCCGTTGTCTTGTCGAACACAACTGCCTTGAGCATTTCTTAAAGGTGGTACTCGAACTACAGGTCGTTTAAATCTTCTGGTTGCTTTCCATAACGAGTAGTCCTTATCCATTTCTGGACCTAGCCCGCTTAAGTAGTTATCGAGGCTATTTTGTTTGAAATTTTTGATTAGCCTATTGATTTTGTTACTTATTCGATTAAAATTTGTCTTGTCAGCGGGATTTCTGTTGAGATGTCATATTCTCCTCGCCCTTCTTCTTGCCTTGATTTGTTCTCTGATTTCAGCCGGATATTTGACTACAATCTCCGCTTTGTCCTTTAATTCAGGAGTAGCTAGTCTGGCAGCCATTCGAGTGTATTCAATGAAACTGTTTGTTTGTTGTTCCAATTCTTCATTGCTTTTAATAAACTTTTAATTCAACTAGCTCTTCCAATTTATCTCTGAAGATGTCCCAATCCGTGAATCTATTAGTAAGGTTCTGCTTTTTCTGTTTCTTTATTACTATAGCGCTTACTGACAACAGTACAGGAATGTGGTCAGATGTTAGGTCGTTAATTCCTTCTACTCTAGTGTAACTTAATGGAATACCTTTTATGATGAAGAAATCCAGTAGATCTGGTATTTTTTCTGCATCCGTTGGCCAGTACGTTGGCCCCCCTGGGGAAAGATATTCGCATTTGTTTTCATTAATGGCATTGAACAAGGTGTTTCCTTTCCCAGGAGAAATAAGCCTGGAACCAATAATTAATCTTGGACCGAGTTTATTGAAGACGTTATTAAATTGTAACTTCGTTGGTGTATATATTTAGATCTGCGCCATTAAATTGGATTGAGATAACAGTTACTTGCATATAGTTTTCACGAATATCCTCTTGTTGATTATGTTTGATATTATTTTTAATTAGTACAGCTGAACCACCTCTGGCTTTTTCACTAGGATGGGTTGTCCAGTAGGAATTAAAACCCCTCATTCTGATAAAGCTTTTGTTGGAGAAGTGCGTCTCGGAAATCGGCACAATATCAATGTTGTTTGTATGGAGAAATATTTCTAGTTCTTGGGCTCGTTGGTTGAGCCCATTAGCGTTCCAAGCTACAATGCGTAGGAACGAGTTAATCATTTGTAAGTATGTTAACTTTTTCGCTTGGTGGATAGATATTGATTTCCAGTTTTGCCACCCTCTCTGCTAAATGACCAAGTGAATGTTGAATTTGGCTAAGCATTTTAAGAATTTCAATGTTATACAACTGTGGATGGTGTGATTTTTGTTTGTGGTTTAGCAACTTTGGTTTGTAAAGTTCTATTATTCTGTTGACTTTTAATTTTGTTCTGATATACACTGCATCCTTTATAATTTGCAGTATGCCCTTGTTGTTGACAAAGAGCACAAGAAGGCGCGATATGCGCGATATGACGATAGCAAAATGGAGGGATTTCCTTTGTCTTGTTAGGTGGCTTAATTTTAACTATACAGTACGCAAGTTTCTTGATATTGTACACTTCTTTATTGTTGTCTTTTTGTTTTAAGTCGATGTAAAATAATGGAATGTGTTTCCTGACTTTTACACCATCAATTGTGACCATTTTGTATATGTTGGTAATACCTTCGACTTCATGTCCCATTTTTTCTAAGTCTGCTTTAATTTCATCGTGACTAATAGAAGAAGGTAAGCCTCTGATAACCACTCTATAGGCCTTTTCACTCTTCAGCTGGTAGGTAGGTGATATTAGATATTTCCTAGTTGGTTAACAGATTCATTTTTTAATTCTTCCAGTAATTTTTTGACATTTCTGTAGTCATTTTCATTTCGAACTGTAATTCTAATGTCATTATTTGAGAGCGCCTTAAAATTAGTTGATTCACTAGTGGTTTTTATTATTTTTTGTCGGGAAAGTTCGAAATTGTGGATATTGCTCACATTAATGGGTGGAGGCAGTGGTATTTTTGGGGTTTTCTATTCAGTGTTACTGCTCACACTTTGTGTATCATTTTTTGGGGAGTTTTCGTTTTTGTCCGCCTACGTTTCTTACGATTTCTGTTTTTAGCACTGGAAACTTCTTCTTCCAGTTCTTCCTCATCTGTGAAATAATCCTCTATAATCAGAGCATTAAATCTATTATTCTGTTGAGAGACTGGAAATTGCTGCAGCAACCAGTTGGAATTATTTGAATGATGTTGACTGGTTGACAGGCAGATTGTTAGCTCGTGCTGAATCCTCCGCTCGTGCTTGAATGATGTTGACTGGTTGAAAGGCAGATTGTTAGCTCGTGCTGAATCCTCAGCTTTACTATTTTTAACCTTTTTTAGAGCAGAGTTTTCTCTCTTAAGTTCAGAAACTTCATTGCTCAGCTGCGCGATTAGTTTCTACATTTTCTGAAACTTGGTTAACATATCCTCGCTGTTTATAATGTTTATTGATGCACTCGGCATTTGTAATGAAGTTCCTTGTTCAGTGGAGACTGCGTCTTTTGCAGTTACTGTGGACGCAGTCGCTGTTGGCACAGTTGTCTTTAATTGTAGTGTACGTCTGCTTACATTTGGAGGTGGTGATCTCAACATTGTCATGCTCTTAGGAAAGTTGTTCCCTTTATTTGCCAAGGGTTGGTTCCCCCCAGAATCTATGGTACTAGCCTCCAAGGAATATATGGCGGCCCGGTTGAGCATAAAATGATTCTACATACATTTTGGTGTTAATAGTTGTGAGTGTAAAAATACAATTTTGTCATGACTCTCTATCGTCATGGCAAAACTTTGCGAGTGAAGACCGTGCTTAACAGTACATCCGCCGTTACTCGTTACTAGTTACGTTTCCTGCATTTTAGTGCTCTATGCATTCTTCTATGATTCCTCCTATCTTTGCGTTTTGGATAGAGAGCCTTCAGATGAACCGTCCTGCTTCATTTCAGTAATATTTTTGGCCCAAGAGAGCTTACCATATTTCCATAACTCTATCCGTTCTCTGCGCCGATGGTGACTTATTGAGCTTTGTTAGAGCTTTCTACAATCTTTTTTTATTTTTGTAAATTGCTATGAGAGCCCATTGTATATCTGAATAATCGGAGTCTTACGTTGAATGCCTATGCTCTTGAGAACAGGCCTAAAGTCCAAAATCAAGGCAGTATTAGTTTTCGGGTTTTTAAGAACGCAGGGCTCTTCTCTTTTTATAACATTGGTTTCATCGATGTTTGGCCCACGAGTGGCGGAGAAAGAAGTATCCATCTGTGCAGAGAGATCCGCAGTATAGAAGTAAGGCAGTAGCCCTATACTTTACTTGGTTTGTATTTGATGACAATTTTAATGTTCGATATATTTTAGTCTTATTAGAGCTATACCAATGCAGAATTTCAATCTCATTTCGATTATTACAAGAGGTACTTTCTTTCCTACCAATTATAATGAAAATCTTTTATATTTGTGGAATACGATTCGTGTTTTAAAGCGTATAAGCAAAACACATACCACTGTGAACACATGCGAAAGATGTAAATGAAAACTCATCACTTCAAATATTTTAATTCATAAAATTATCACAAATTTTTTCAGATTCAAATTTATTCATTCAAAAAAAAAGCTTGCTCTCCGAACAAAATAATAATAACACAAAGCTTTAAATAAGTTTTTCCTACCGAAACCAAAAACACCCACTTACACACACTTCTTCATGCAAACCCAAACATAAACCACTTTGGTATAAATAAAAAAAAAAAAAAGGTGAAAAATGGGTACGAAAAAAGAAGGCAAAATATGGAAATTGATGTTTGATATTAACTTCAACACGGAATATGACACCGAAAAGAGATGAAAATGTATTTTATGTTGAGGGTGGATTTCATACAATTTGAAAAATTGTAATTGAGATAGAGTAAGGAAAACAAGTGTTTTTCATATTTCGTATTCCGTTTTTTTATTTATTCATTTTTAATCTGTTATTTATATATTTTTGGAATGCTACATAGTTAATCTACAGAACTTGGAATATTCTATGTACTCGTATTGAAATGTGTTATTGAAATTTAATTTAAATTTTTAGATTTAACGTACCAAAATACGCAATTCGGGTTTTCATTTAAATTCTGATTAAAACCCAAATTATACAATTTCCATATGTTAATTAATTCAGTTATTTAATATATTAAATCAACGCCCCACATTCACAAATTTAATTAAAATTGATCTTTGTAGCGTACTAGTATTTTACAGCAGTGTTGTGCGTTTACACGTATTTGAGAACTGTATACATGTTGGTGTCGAAAATAGCATAGACAATTGGATTTTGCGTAGATAACGTCACCAATTGGTAAAATATGTATAGATAATTTTTAGATAATGTAGGTTATATAAAACAAAGTCGGTTTGTTACACCATTTATAACTCAAGTACGGCTGAACCGATTTTTATGATTTTTATTTTGTTGGATTTGACTGCGTTCCAAATAGCATAATAACTATTAAGACATTGGAAAAACTCACAAAAAAAAAATTATAAAGAAGATTCATTTTCTCATACATTTTGTATGGAATTGCTTTTATGATGATATCTAGACAACGGATTCACTGATTTCGATGATTTTTTTTTATTTTATTCGTCTCAATACAGTGCTGATTTAGAAAACAAGAAAAGTCGGAAAAACTCAAAAAGAAAAACCGAAAAATATAATAAAAACCTTTTTTTTGTATGAATTTTGTATGTGTAGTTTGTATGTGACGAGTGGTGCAGTGGTTAAAGCTTTGACGCTTGGGCCGCAAGGTACTGGATTCGAATCCGACTGGAATGCAGTCTCCAGTCAGCAAATTAGTATTTTATTTTTTATCCAATCTTTTTATTTTATCTACTTATCTATATATATATATATATATATAAAATGTTTGACCGAATTACGAATAGTAAATTTTGACAGCTCCTAAAAAAGTTTTTTCATTTGCGATTTTAATATTAAATTGGTTTTGGTTATTTCAAATTAGTTAAGTGGTTTAGCATATAATATTAAAATATGTAAGTGGTATATATTAGTGGAATTAAGTGAAATAAGCGATTGTGTGGTGTGTGGCAACAACAACAAAAAACAGTACTTTTTTGTGTACATTCGTACGTAATTTGTTTAGTGGTACATAGTGTCCTAACACAGGACAAAGGATTTTTTTTTACATTTTTTTTTATTCTGTGGAATTCTATTTTCGATCGTGATTTTTAAACGGTAAGAACCCTTCAAAGATGTTCACTTTGTGAGGTTATCACATTTGTGATTGTGCGCACATCGATAATTGATTATGTAATTTGGGATTGATTGATTCATTTTTCAGTATTATTTACAATGCCGCGATCCAGAAGATCTAATCGTTCACCATGAAGCCGTAATGCAATTAGACTTCGGAATATTGCGATTCAATCTATTGCAGATGAACAAGAAATCACACGAGAAGTCACACGAGCAAGACAAGCACAAAGAGAGGCAGTACGTCAAATGGCTCAGTTTGCAATGACAAATAGTTGAGCTTATCGCACAGATCAACAACGAGATAATTTTCGACGCGCAAGAAAAAATGCGTCAAATGTTGGTTTGAATTGAATAGCGTTCCAATACGATTGCACAATTGACTACCCCGCTTTCTTTCGTTCGAGTTGGCCCAATGGAGGTTGTGTGCGACCATTGCGGTGCATTGAAGTTCGCTGGAGACACGCCTGAATTGTGCTGTCTTAGAGGCAAGGTGAAATTGCCATTATTGCCTGCGCCACCTGAGCCATTGCATTCATTGCTTCATGGCGAAACACCAGAATCACGACATTTTCTATTAAACACTCAAAGATACAATGGATGTTTCCAAATGACTTCATTTGGAGCAGACATTATTCAAGAACGCGGATTCAATCCAACATTTAAGGTCACTTCTAATCGAGAGAGTAAACATGCACTTTATTTTGGTGACCATAAATCTATATAATTCTGACTTCGTCTTCGACTTTACAGATCCAAGGCCAAATTCACCACTGAATTGGGTCATTGCAACCGCTTGAAGATGGGCAGCTGTTTGAAACAAGAAATTTTTTTGTTTCAAATCATGGAATATTGTACCAATTATGAAAGGTTATTTAATTTTGAATAATAATCCGTTTAAATTGGGCCGAAACAACAACCAGTTTTCGTGTAATCTTCGATTGAAATCGGCAGTTTTTTTACCCGGACAAATGCACTTTTGGTTGAAACAAAAATATTTTTTGTTTCAAATCATGGAATATTGTACCAATAATGAAAGGTTATCTAATTTTGAATAATAATCCGTTTAAATTGGGCCGAAACAACAACCAGTTTTCGTGTAATCGTCGATTGAAATCGGCAGTTTTTTTACCCGGACAAATGCACTTTTGGTTGAAACAAAAAAATTTTTTGTTTCAAATCATGGAATATTGTACCAATAATGAAAGGTTATCTAATTTTGAATAATAATCCGTTTAAATTGGGCCGAAACAAGAACCAGTTTTTGTGTAATCGTCGATTGAAATCGGCAGTTTTTTTACCCGGACAAATGCACTTTTGGTTGAAACAAAAAAATTTTTTGTTTCAAATCATGGAATGTTGTACCAATTATGAAAGGTTATTTAATTTCGAATAATAATCCGTTTAAATTGGGCCGAAACAATAACCAGTTTTCGTGTAATCGTCGATTGAAATCGGCTGTTTTTTTACCCGGACAAATGCACTTTTGTTTGAAACCAAAAATTTTTTTGTTTCAAATCATGGAATGTTGTACCAATTATGAAAGGTTATTTAATTTTGAATAATAATCCGTTTAAATTGGGCCGAAACAATAACCAGTTTTCGTGTAATCGTCGATTGAAATCGGCTGTTTCTTTACCCGGACAAATGCACTTTTGTTTGAAACAAAAAAATTTTTTGTTTCAAATCATGGAATGTTGTACTAATTATGAAAGGTTATTTAATTTTGAATAATAATCCGTTTAAATTGGGCCGAAACAACAACCAGTTTTCGTGTAATCGTCGATTGAAATCGGCTGTTTTTGTACCCGGACAAATGCACTTTTTTTTGAAACCAAAAATTTTTTTGTTTCAAATCATGGAATGTTGTACCAATTATGAAAGGTTATTTAATTTCGAATAATAATCCGTTTAAATTGGGCCGAAACAACAACCAGTTTTCGTGTAATCGTCGATTGAAATCGGCTGTTTTTTTACCCGGACAAATGCACTTTTGTTTGAAACCAAAAATTTTTTTGTTTCAAATCATGGAATGTTGTACCAATTATGAAAGGTTATTTAATTTCGAATAATAATCCGTTTAAATTGGGCCGAAACAACAACCAGTTTTCGTGTAATCGTCGATTGAAATCGGCTGTTTTTTAACCCGGACAAATGCACTTTTGTTTGAAACAAAAAATTTTTTTGTTTCAAATCATGGAATATTGTACCAATTATGAAAGGTTATTTAATTTTGAATAATAATCAGTTTAAATTGGGCCAAAACAGCGACCAGCTTTCGTGTAATCGTCGATTGAAATCGGCTGTTTTTTTACCCGGACAAATGCACTTTTGTTTGAAACCAAAAATTTTTTTGTTTCAAATCATGGAATGTTGTACCAATTATGAAAGGTTATTTAATTTTGAATAATAATCCGTTTAAATTGGGCCGAAACAATAACCAGTTTTCGTGTAATCGTCGATTGAAATCGGCTGTTTTTTACCCGGACAAATGCACTTTTGTTTGAAACCAAAAATTTTTTTGTTTCAAATCATGGAATGTTGTACCAATTATGAAAGGTTATTTAATTTCGAATAATAATCCGTTTAAATTGGGCCGAAACAACAACCAGTTTTCGTGTAATCGTCGATTGAAATCGGCTGTTTTTTTACCCGGACAAATGCACTTTTGTTTGAAACCAAAAATTTTTTTGTTTCAAATCATGGAATGTTGTACCAATTATGAAAGGTTATTTAATTTCGAATAATAATCCGTTTAAATTGGGCCGAAACAACAACCAGTTTTCGTGTAATCGTCGATTGAAATCGGCTGTTTTTTTACCCGGACAAATGCACTTTTGTTTGAAACAAAAAATTTTTTTGTTTCAAATCATGGAATGTTGTACCAATTATGAAAGGTTATTTAATCTTGAATAATAATCCGTTTAAATTGGGCCGAAACAACAACCAGTTTTCGTGTAATCGTCGATTGAAATCGGCTGTTTTTTTACCCGGACAAATGCACTTTTGTTTGAAACCAAAAATTTTTTTGTTTCAAATCATGGAATGTTGTACCAATTATGAAAGGTTATTTAATTTTGAATAATAATCCGTTTAAATTGGGCCGAAACAATAACCAGTTTTCGTGTAATCGTCGATTGAAATCGGCTGTTTCTTTACCCGGACAAATGCACTTTTGTTTGAAACAAAAAAATTTTTTGTTTCAAATCATGGAATGTTGTACTAATTATGAAAGGTTATTTAATTTTGAATAATAATCCGTTTAAATTGGGCCGAAACAACAACCAGTTTTCGTGTAATCGTCGATTGAAATCGGCTGTTTTTTTACCCGGACAAATGCACTTTTGTTTGAAACAAAAAATTTTTTTGTTTCAAATCATAGAATATTGTACCAATTATGAAAGGTTATTTAATCTTGAATAATAATCCGTTTAAATTGGGCCGAAACAACAACCAGTTTTCGTGTAATCGTCGATTGAAATCGGCTGTTTCTTTACCCGGACAAATGCACTTTTGTTTGAAACAAAAAATTTTTTTGTTTCAAATCATGGAATGTTGTACCAATTATGAAAGGTTATTTAATTTTGAATAATAATCCATTTAAATTGGGCCGAAACAACAACCAGTTTTCGTGTAATCGTCGATTGAAATCGGCTGTTTCTTTACCCGGACAAATGCACTTTTGTTTGAAACCAAAAATTTTTTTGTTTCAAATCATGGAATGTTGTACCAATTATGAAAGGTTATTTAATTTTGAATAATAATCCGTTTAAATTGGGCCGAAACAATAACCAGTTTTCGTGTAGTCGTCGATTGAAATCGGCTGTTTTTTTACCCGGACAAATGCACTTTTGTTTGAAACAAAAAATTTTTTTGTTTCAAATCATGGAATGTTGTACCAATTATGAAAGGTTATTTAATTTCGAATAATAATCCGTTTAAATTGGGCCGAAACATCAACCAGTTTTCGTGTAATCGTCGATTGAAATCGGCTGTTTTTTTACCCGGACAAATGCACTTTTGTTTGAAACAAAAAATTTTTTTGTTTCAAATCATGGAATGTTGTACCAATTATGAAAGGTTATTTAATTTTGAATAATAATCCATTTAAATTGGGCCGAAACAACAACCAGTTTTCGTGTAATCGTCGATTGAAATCGGCTGTTTCTTTACCCGGACAAATGCACTTTTGTTTGAAACCAAAAATTTTTTTGTTTCAAATCATGGAATGTTGTACCAATTATGAAAGGTTATTTAATTTTGAATAATAATCCGTTTAAATTGGGCCGAAACAATAACCAGTTTTCGTGTAGTCGTCGATTGAAATCGGCTGTTTTTTTACCCGGACAAATGCACTTTTGTTTGAAACAAAAAATTTTTTTGTTTCAAATCATGGAATGTTGTACCAATTATGAAAGGTCATTTAATTTCGAATAATAATCCGTTTAAATTGGGCCGAAACAACAACCAGTTTTCGTGTAATCGTCGATTGAAATCGGCTGTTTTTTTACCCGGACAAATGCACTTTTGTTTGAAACCAAAAATTTTTTTGTTTCAAATCATGGAATATTGTACCAATTATGAAAGGTTATTTGATTTTGAATAATAATCGGTTTATTGGGCCAAAACAGCGACCAGTTTTCGTGTAATCGTCGATTGAAATCGGCTGTTTTTTTACCCGGACAAATGCACTTTTGTTTGAAACCAAAAATTTTTTTGTTTCAAATCATGGAATATTGTACCAATTATGAAAGGTTATTTAATTTTGAATAATAATCGGTTTAAATTGGGCCAAAACAGCGACCAGTTTTCGTGTAATCGTCGATTGAAATCGGCTGTTTTTTTACCCGGACAAATGCACTTTTGTTTGAAACAAAAAATTTATTTGTTTCAAATCATGGAATATTGTACCAATTATGAAAGGTTATTTAATCTTGAATAATAATCCGTTTAAGTTGGGCCGAAACAACAACCAGTTTTCGTGTAATCGTCGATTGAAATCGGCTGTTTCTTTACCCGGACAAATGCACTTTTGTTTGAAACAAAAAATTTTTTTGTTTCAAATCATAGAATATTGTACCAATTATGAAAGGTTATTTAATTTCGAATAATAATCCGTTTAAATTGGGCCGAAACAATAACCAGTTTTCGTGTAATCGTCGATTGAAATCGGCTGTTTTTTTACCCGGACAAATGCACTTTTGGTTGAAACAAAAAAATTTTTTTGTTTCAAATCATGGAATATTGTATCAATTATGAAAGGTTATTTAATTTTGAATAATAATCCGTTTAAATTGGGCCGAAACAACAACCAGTTTTCTTGTAATCGTCGATTGAAATCGGCTGTTTTTTTACCAGGACAAATGCACTTTTGGTTGAAACAAAAAAATTTTTTGTTTCAAATCATGGAATATTGTACCAATAATGAAAGGTTATTTAATTTTGAATAATAATCCGTTTAAATTGGGCCGAAACAACAACCAGTTTTCTTGTAATCGTCGATTGAAATCGGCAGTTTTTTTACCCGGACAAATGCACTTCTGGTTTAAACAAAAAATTTTTTTGTTTCAAATCATAGAATATTGTACCAATTATGAAAGGTTATTTAATTTCGAATAATAATCCGTTTAAATTGGGCCGAAACAATAACCAGTTTTCGTGTAATCGTCGATTGAAATCGGCTGTTTTTTTACCCGGACAAATGCACTTTTGGTTGAAACAAAAAAATTTTTTTGTTTCAAATCATGGAATATTGTATCAATTATGAAAGGTTATTTAATTTTGAATAATAATCCGTTTAAATTGGGCCGAAACAACAACCAGTTTTCTTGTAATCGTCGATTGAAATCGGCTGTTTTTTTACCAGGACAAATGCACTTTTGGTTGAAACAAAAAAATTTTTTGTTTCAAATCATGGAATATTGTACTAATTATGAAAGGTTATTTAATTTTGAATAATAATCCGTTTAAATTGGGCCAAAACAACAACCAGTTTTCGTGTAATCGTCGATTGAAATCGGCTGTTTTTTAACCCGGACAAATGCACTTTTGTTTGAAACAAAAAATTTTTTTGTTTCAAATCATAGAATATTGTACCAATTATGAAAGGTTATTTAATTTCGAATAATAATCCGTTTAAATTGGGCCGAAACAATAACCAGTTTTCGTGTAATCGTCGATTGAAATCGGCTGTTTCTTTACCCGGACAAATGCACTTTTGTTTGAAACAAAAATTTTTTTTTGTTTCAAATCATGGAATATTGTACTAATTATGAAAGGTTATTTAATTTTGAATAATAATCCGTTTAAATTGGGCCGAAACAACAACCAGTTTTCGTGTAATCGTCGATTGAAATCGGCTGTTTTTTAACCCGGACAAATGCACTTTTGTTTGAAACAAAAATTTTTTTTGTTTCAAATCATGGAATATTGAACTAATTATGAAAGGTTATTTAATTTTGAATAATAATCCGTTTAAGTTGGGCCGAAACAACAACCAGTTTTCGTGTAATCGTCGATTGAAATCGGCTGTTTTTTGACCCGGACAAATGCACTTTTGGTTGAAACAAAAAATTTTTTTGTTTCAAATCATGGAGAAAAAAATATTTAATCAAGTTTGCATTGAGTTTCTTCTGATTGCGAAAACATATTTAATAACTATAAAACATTTAACTGGCGCACAATTAACCGATCATTAGTCATTTTTCTGTGCAACCTGCCATTAATAAACTTATCACGTACGATATCTATTTTCCATGTATTTTTCAATTAGTGATAACTACACCAAAGCACCTTCGTGACATAAATACGATTTTGATTTGTAAATTATTTCGATTTACTAAACGCCAGTCAGAAATTCTACTGCAGAGACATATTTTTGCAACATTGTGTGTTTAGGGATTGTTAGCTAAATCGAAAAGCGTTCCAATACTTTTTAATTTTTCTCGTCCTTCATTTATTTTTCTTTTGCTTCTGTTCAGGTGTTTTATTTTCAAATACAATCAATTCTACAACATTAAAAATGGAAAACGTGGTAGTCGTAAAAAATTCGTAGTCATTAATTATTTGCCTTTACAAATACAACAAGCTAAAAAGTTTTGCATGTGCTGCGAATTATTTTATTTTTTATTTTTATTTTAAAGATGAAGAGAACTGGTAGATTTAAACGAAATTTTATTGAATTTAACTTTAAAATAATATAACCTATCAACTCTTCAACTATGATCTATGAAATCAATGCTTTATATAAATTGGATAATAATGCGGTATTTAGTAAAGCACACGTACACACATAATTCAGGAATTGGATATAATTACCTTCACCCCAACCAGTCCGTTACCCATCGACCAAAAGCAATTTAATACCTCTTTTGGTATATGGATATAGTTTTTTTAACGTCTAATCAATAAAAAAAGCATAAATCATTGTTTGGGCCATAAAAGGTAAAAATAACATATACTTGGATTATAGCCAATAAAATTGAAAATTGATTACATCTCCATAATACATAACCATCTAACTATGTGCACATTAATACATATCCAACACATACCAATTTAGGTGGTTTATCCATAGCTCAATACCTTTATGAAATGGCAAATTGTGTGTTAATTAAATTGATCGAAACTTGTTAAATGATTTTCGTATAAATGAGCAAGATGATAAGGATTTTTTTGTTCCTTTTCTTTATATATATATGTAGGTATAGAATAATGTTCTACGTGGCTAATTTAATTTAATTAACAATTCAGTCAAAATAATTTCGATCTCATTGAAATACAAAATACGTAGGAGTTGTCTACATGAGATAAGAAACATGCCTAAACATACAAATACGTTTTCCGATTCTTTTTTTTGTGAATATGAAAAATTTCATTCGATTTTTAGCCATTTATCTCTACTTCATTATTTTTTGCTATATAGAGTTTGTCATTCCACATATGTGATTAAAACATGTATTTGGAAAATTGTAAATAAAATCTCTAAATGAAAATCTTTTAGCATATAACCAACAATGAACAAACAAATTGATTCATTTTTAGATTATTGTAATGTAAACATATACGACAACATATGTTTTCTAGTACATCAGTATACGGTTGAACAGGATTATGGGTGTTGCACTTTGCCCTGCAATTTTTCGTTTTTGTTTACTCTCTTTAGTATCGTTGAAAAGCCCTGTCCTCCACTACTATATCTCTCAATAAAGTTTAGTCAGCAGCTTAACCTCTCTACGTCGTGTTACCATGGGAAAAAGGATTCGTCCCAAAAATTTCAATTTTTTTAGAGACAATGATCTCAACTACAACTAAACTAGTTTTAAATTTAACGTCGACCCCCCAGGGATAAGTTGTTATAACTCCTTATAAATGATCGTAATAGTGCACCAGCACATGTATAGCACAATCCAATGAAACAATACTACTAAACATTTTTTAACAAATTTATTACATAGTTGGAACATTTATTACACTTCCAGTTAATCTGCAATTCTCTTTGCAATTCCCTTGCGTGGGTACGTTTCTATAGAGACTGGCCCTACAATTTTTACAAATTTATTACAATGCTTTGACATAGTTAATTTTCTAAAAACTATCTCCATGGAGTAACAACCTTATAGAAAACAATGTTTAATAATAAGCATTAAATATGTTCATGTACCAAGAGAAATCCCACCGTTTTCTTATTTTGCCGAGTAGTATTTGATTGTGCAATTTTGTGAGTCTAACGGTAAAACTTGTGCATGTACTTTGGGAGTAAACGTGGGTGATTATCACACCAGAAATCCCATAGATTCGTTTAAAGATTAAAGCATATGTTTTGCTTTAGTTTAATTGTGCAAAACTGTGCATGTCAAAACCAATTAAGTTCTCCTCCAGAATTGGTCAGGATTTTTCCTAGAACGGCTATATCTGCCTATTTAAACGTCTATTGAAGTAGATCAACCATGTAAGAAAATGTCGCTGTTTTCTAGTCAAAATGTTTAGACTAGATGTATATAACCAGATAAGACCAGATTTCAATAGTGGCATACTCCAAATCATCCAGAATTGGGAACATAGAAACCCTTAATTCAACCCTAATTTCAAAAGATCAATTTCTGAAAAACTTTATATGGGTGATTTCTGGAAATCCCACCATTTTTTAATTAATTCACTAGAACTGGTTTTTTTCTTTGTCTACGTTTAGTTGCTTCTAGGTCACTGATAGATAAATCAGTTTTTTGATCATTTAGCTACCCAGGATACCCAGGAAGCACCGCGTGGAGGCGACCAAGCTACTTCCCATTTTTTCGTAGTTCTTTTTTTTTTGTTTTCTTTATTTCATGCCTTTTTCTAAAGTTTTTTAATTTTTTTAATTTTTTTTTTTTTAATTTTTTTTTGTATTTTTTTAGTTTTGTTGTTGTGTTGTTGTTGTTTAATTTAGTTATTTCCTAACTAACCTTATCTGTCAAGGTGCAGGCGGGGCCTGGGGCCGCATGATGCTGAAATATTATTCGCATTCAGATATAATTTGTTAGCGAGTCGTTGCTAGGTTAGTTAAAGAATCGTTGCTTTAAACCATGCACTTATTTCTGCGAGGACTGGTTCACTATTTTGGTCGTTGTACAGATGGTAACTTTCATCTGTCATGTATATGTAAGTCACAAAATGCGGAGACTCCAGTAAACGGGCTACAACTGATAAAATTTTAAAATTGTTGCCTCTGTTTTGGAGTGTTTTGGAAATATCGTTGAGATCGTCTATTCTTAAATTTTTTAAGTCATTGAAGTTGGCCCGAAAAATCATCCTGAAGTTTTTGGTAAGTTTCCTCGCTAAAGTGTAGTCAACCCGAAAAAAATGTAAATATTGAAAAAGTGTAGTCTCATCCCAAAAACAAAAAGTGTAGTCTCATCCCGAAAGTGTAGATACATTCTTCATAAAAAATTGCTTTTATTTTATTACCATATTAGTCTGAATTTTTGATAATATGTACTTATTAAATGTGGCCGTATACTCCACTACACATATTTATCTCTAGTATCGGCTCTAGAAAATTTAAGATTGTGTCTTAATACAATTAACAAATTTTTATAAATTGATATTTTTTCGTCATGATATGCGTCTGTGTTGCCCAGAGTTACTAGCTATGTGGCCGTATACGCCACTACACATATTTATTTCTAGTATCGACTGTAGAAAATTTTAGATAATATTTTTCTACGTATAACTTTATGTAATTATCCCTTGCGATCGGTCGGTTAGAGCTATTAAGATTTTTACTTTCATTTATAGTGTACGTTACGTAGGGGATCCGTTCTAACTGCATACATATTTTAAAATTGCATTTCTCAAAACGCCATATTTAAAAACTGCATAAGGTACAAAATTGCATTTTTCAAAACTGCATATTTCAAAACGGCATAAGGGTTAAAAGTACATTTTTCAAAACGGCATTTTTCTAAACGACATATTTTAAAACGACATTTTTCAGAATGTCATTTTTTAAAACTGTATTTTTCAAAACGGCATAGGTACAAAATGGCATTTTTCAAAACGGCATTTTCCAAAATAGCATTTTTTAAAACTGCATTTTTCAAAACTGCACAAGACAGAATGAAATATTTTAATCAATTATGAATCTAGAATTATCTTTTCATTAATTTCTGGAATATCACCAACAGGTACGGTTATTTATTACACGATGAAATTTGAGATGAATGAAATGTTTGAACATTTGTGAACGATTCTTTGATTAAATTCTAGGATAAGGCAAATGAAAAGGAACTTGACTATTTCTTAGTCGAGTAAGATTTAATTTCACATGTTTAGGTTTAGTATAGGTATGTTATAAGAAAGGACCTTCATGGAAATTAGAAATTATTTGAAGATTTAGTATGCATATAATATTCTCCTTCACCTAAATTTTTCTATCTATGTCGTTTCGAAAAATGAAATTTTGAAAAATGCCGTTTTGAAAAATGTCTTTTTAAAAAATGTCGTTTTAAGAAATGCCGTTTTGAAAAATGCCGTTTTGTACCTATGTCGTTTTGAAACATGCAATTTTGAAAAATGCCGTTTTAAAAAATGCCATTTTGTAAAATTTTTTTTTTAAAAATGCAGTTTAGAAAAATGCCGTTTTGAAAAATGCAGTTTTGAAAAATGCCGTTTTGTACCTATGTCCTTTCGTACCTTATGCAGTTTTGAAATATGCAGTTTTGAGAAATGTCATTTTAAAAAATGTCATTTTAAAATATGCAATTTCGACCTAGACCCGTTACGTAGCTATTGTGTTTTCATTTGGATTAATAAGTACATATTATCAAAAATTCAGACTAATATGGTAATAAAATAAAAGCAATTTTTTTATGAAGAATGTATCTACACTTTCGGGATGAGACTACACTTTTTGTTTTTGGGATGAGACTACACTTTTTCAATATTTACATTTTTTTCGGGTTGACTACACTTAAGCGAGGAAACTTACCAAAAAATTCGGGATGATTTTTCGGGAAAACTTCAATGACTTAATTTTTTTGAGATTCAACATCAAATACATAACCGCTTTAATGTAACATCATTTACATGCTCGTCACCACAGGAGCACAATTTCACTTCATTAAAATGTATTGCCGTTTCTAAACTTTTTAGATCATTTTCAATAACATCCATTAAAACTTAAGTGGGAGCGATGGGCAATACTTTGAATAAAAAATCTTGTAACATTTTTCCACAATAAAGGCTCAAATTTCATAAAAAATTCCGGTTTTTAATGAATGCACCTAATATAATATGAAATTTTAAGTATACACAAACTTCAAATTTTGTTTCTTAATTCCATTGAAACAAAATTTTGGAAAGAAAAAGATTAAAATTATTCCTAATTTTTAAAATATCAAAATATAATGTTTAATACTTATTTTATAAAATTAATTTAACTCAAAAATAAAGATTTATATAATTTCCAACGAGAAACTAAACGGGTAAAGAACTTTTTTTTCACGACGCCCAATAAGAATTTTAGTATTTTCTGGTGAATTTATTTCTACAACAGAATATGGACCGAGCCAAGGTGTATTTTGATCATAGTATTGTTTTGACCTTTCTTTGCATTTTACAAGTTTATCATGAGCTACATTTTTAGAAATGGAATCTGAAAAACTAATTCATATGTCATGTAATCTGTGGCTGTATGTGGGGTTGTGTTGTAAGAAAACGTAGCAAATTGCAACCAAAAGTCCCAATCTAGGGGATCATTTTTAACGTAATGCCGTAAGTATTCAATCAGAGTTTAATGACTTCGTTCAAGTGCCCCATTTGTTTGTGGATGATAGGCAAAGTTTGCATATGTGTTTAAACAGTTTTCCCATAAAATTTGAACCTTGATCTGTTAAAATTGAAGAAGGAGATCGAAAGGTACAAATAATATTTTGGACAAAAGCTTTAGCAACTATTTCAGCCTCTTGGTCAGGCAAGGGAATGGCAAAACTAAACTTTGTTAGGTCACATTGCATTGTGAAAATATATTTGTTGCTTTTATGTGATGTTGAAAGTGGTCCAACAATGTCTAGAAAAATCTTTTCGAAGGCTCTTGTAGATGTAGTTGTAATTTGCGTAGGGATATTTTTATTTACCAAGCTTTTATTCTTTTGACAAAATGCACAATTTCGTATATAACTTTCTATTTTTGCGAACATTCTTGGAAAATAATAAAAATTGCGTAATCTTTTAAATGTTCGGTATATTCCTTGATGAGCTCCATCCAAAGGTCCATCATGGTGTATTCCTTGATTATTGTGTTGATATCGTCTTCATTTGATAAGGAAATAATTTTATATTTTTACTCTCAATATTGGAGGAAGAAGTACTATTAGAAATTGGTAGATTTGCATCAGTGACAGAATTTGATGTTTGTAAATATGAAGGAATTGATGAATTTGGAGAAACTGCAGTACTAGAATTTTGACAAACTGAATTTAAAGAACTGTCCTGTTTAGAAAGTTGTTTAGGCATTTTAGATTTTGAACGGGTCACCACGTTGCATTGAGGATTATCCGGAACGATTCGACTTAAAGCATCAGCGTTGCTATTTAACTTGCCTGGTTTGTGAACAATAGTGTAGTCATATTCATCTAACCTGATTCGCCATCTTGACAGTCTAGATGATCGGTTTTTGATATTGTATAGCCAAATTAACGGTTTATGGTCACTAACAATTTTGAATCTTATACCATAAAGATATGGCCTATAATGATCTGTTGGCCAGATTATAGCAAGAAGCACGTTTTCTATGGCTGAATAATTTTTTTCAGCACTGTTCAAAACCCGACTAGCACATGCGATAGGTAAATCGGCTTCGTTTGTCTCTTGAGACAAGACCGAACTTATCGCAACGTCACTAGCGTCACAGGTTAGTACAAATTCTTTTATAAAATCCGGAAATTGTAGAATAGGTGGATTTATTAAAAAAAGTTTAATTTTCGAAAACGCTCCGTCACAAAATCTTCATCCCATACGAAATTTGTATTTTTCTTTAGAAGGTTTGTCAACGGTTTTGCTATGGTTGAAAAATTTACGCAAAATACGTAAAACCATTTTCGATTGTCAAAATAGAACTTGCTATGTATACTCCAGGAAGTACTTCTGCCGAATAGCAAACATGCTCTGAATTATTGGTCAGTGAACTTGGTATCTTGACGGATTTTTCTGTTCGGACTCTAATTATATTTTGAGTTGGATGTTTTGAAAGCATGAAAGTGACCGCTGTGTTATTAATAGTTAACTGAATACTTTTTGAGGAAATTTGCAATTAAAAAACCGTAATAAATCTACCTAAGATGCCAGAATATTGAATTGGAAAATCATTTTGAATCACTTGAAAGTTTTGTTTAAATGAAAAAGCTGAATCTAGAAAGAATAGTTCTAAATTGGATAATCCAAGTGTCTCAAAGTAGTCTTTTGAAACTCCGGTGATTTTACATTTGGAATCAGGATAATAGAGAGAATCTTGATCTAAATGTTTTATTTTAACTATGCTTAAATCAGCACCAGAATTTACCAAAAAATGCAAAATATCCTCTGGTTTATGTGGTAAAGTTAAATTTAAGAACATTGTAGAGTTAGAGTTGGTATTCAAATCTTCTAAGGTCAAAATTGTATATGATTTTTTTTAATCGGATGAATTGGTATTTAAATGTTTAGATTAGAATTTTCAAAAATCAATTTAGAAAAATTTGAATTTTTTGTTATCAAGTCATCTGTAATGTTAGGATTAGTAGTTTTAAATCTAGAGTTGTAAGAATTATCATGTTCTTGGCACTCTATTGGCAATCCCGGATCCGCAGAGGAGTACCTGGCTGTTTGGATCCATGCAAGTTTCCCGTGCTAGATGTAGAATTAGTAATTACATTTTGTTCATAGTTGTTTAATTTTTTCTTTTTATTAAATTGTCTCTTCATACAATTTTGAATATGATGTACATTATTATGATAATAAGCACATGTTGAATTATTTCGGTAGTAAGTTGTAGACTCATTTACGTTTGAATTCCAATGATTTTTTATGTTTCAAATTTTCAGAAGGTTGCAGTTTAAAACAGATTGACGCTGTGTGACCTATTTTATTACATAATTGGCATTTTGGAACGTTTCCAAAGTTAGCGAATGATGATTTAGATTGTTGCAAAAACGCGGAAAATTGTTTTGAAGTAGACGAATAATTTGAAATTGAATATTTTTGGATTGCCTCCTTTTCCAAGGTTTTAGTAATTGCTTCTTTCAAATTGATAAATCGGCAAGCTTTTATTAACAACTCCATCGGTTCTTGTAATCCTTCCTGAAATGATCTAAAGGCCATTTTATGATTTATTTTCTTAACATCTTTAATTGATTCAATGCTCGGTTCTGAAAGAGACTCCTCGTTTAAATGGTAAAGTAAAGTTTCAACGCGATTTAAGAATGTTTTCACATCTTCGGATCGTTGTTGCTTTATAGAATTTAATTCTACTTGAATTAAATTCTATAAAGCAACAACTACTAATTCGAGAGAACGTTTAGAACTAATTTGAGTTTTAAGTGCAACTTTAAGATCTTTCCATTTCTGAAATTCTTCAAACTTAACAATTTCATACGCTTTTCCGATAAGTTTAACTCTGAGTAGCTCCAAAAATTTATTTGTTTCAGTAGTTTTTAATGATTCATAAATCATGTAGCTGCAAGATAAAAATCTATGTAGGCTTTCGGAAGATCCATGGAACTCTGGAATTATTTTAAATGCTAAACTAATATCTTGATCTGCCATTTTAGAATTGGTTTTAAGTAGTCTTTTAGAAAATTCAAGAAAAATCAAAAATAGCAATAATGGTGATTATGATAATAAAAATTTAATTCAAATGATATGTTATTTGAATTATACCCAAATTCATACGCAGTTTTTTTTGATAACCTGCGATCGCGCAAAATACGAAATTAACGAGTATGTACTAATAAATAATAATGTATAGGGTTTTCCAATAAGAGTGATATGATTTCTTAAAAAAAAACACACTAATTGTTAAGGAAATTGAAATGTTTTTTATTTAATGTGAAGTACAATCGATACAATTAAGTTCTGAAAAAAACATTATTCAAATGGCCTCCACGACTTCTTCTGCGGGAACGAATTCGATGAACCCGATTTTCGAGTACTTTTTCCACTAAATCAAGTCGTATGTCATGAATAGCACGTTCAATATTGACTTGTAAAGCTTGAAGAGAGTTTGGTTTATTGCTAAAGGCCAATGACTTCAAATAACCCCACAAGAAATAGTCTAATGGTGTTAAATCACAACTTCTTGGAGTTCATTCAATATCACAATTCCTTAAAATAATCGAATCTATATACTTCATCTCGCAATAATTCAATTGTTGCACTTGCTGTGTGGCACGTAGAACCGTCTTGTTGGAACCAAATGTTGTCAAAATCAATTTCGGCCATAAAAAGTTGGTTATCATCGATCTATACCGATCTCCATCGACAGTAACTCTTTGTTCGGTACAAATTTCGACATATTGAACACAACAATACAACCCTATTCACACACTTTTCTAATTTATCACACATGCGTGCGCGTCTGACACTTGTTGATGACACAACAAAATGGCGCAGAATCAAATTTTTATAGCACAAACTGCATTGATGCACCATCTGTTGCCTAAAATCCGCATTTCATACTTACCTGGTAGTATTTTTATTTACCGGTCAATTTGACCAAGAGTGGTAGGAATACACACACATGAAGAGTCGGTAGATATAGTGCTAAAATTGGGGATAACGTCCTGGTCCATTGGCTGCAGTAACAGTGTTATGTTTGGAGGTAGAAATATCACTTTGATGTTATCCGGAACTTTATTTAGTTTGTGGATGAGACATTGTCAACGATTAACAAAGTCGTCAAGTTATCCCGAGCTATGACTTATTAACTCCTTTAAAAACCCGAGGATTTTCAGAATGATAAATTAGTAGCGGTTTTAATTTAATATCCCTGCAGTAATTCTTCCAAAAAGTATCGTAATTCTATCTTTGGCTGTCTTGAATTCCGAAGCTGATTTCTATTTTTAGAGATAAAATTCCTTGCTGGCTTTCGCTTCCAGAAAAGCCCCGTCTCTTCGATGTTGCACACCTGTTGTGATGTGTAACCGGATTGTATAGTTTTTAAAAATTCGCGATCAAACCAACCTTTATTAGCTAAAAAAGCCTCCGCCCGTGATGATTCACCATGTTTAGCTACCAAATGTGCGTGAAGGTGTCTTGCTTTCTCTTGAACAACAATCATGCTTAATGTTACGTTTCTGGTAATTTGATGGTTTATCCACATACTAAGCATCCGCTTCATCTCCCCCATAATCCCACTGGTCATTCTTGAAATATTTTTTGAAGTTACAGGAACTATTCTTTGTATACTTTGTATACTTGATAAAATTTTGTCTCGGTTATCCTGTTGAAGTAGCGAAGCTTAGAACTCTGGCGATTTCAGTAGTTTTTTCGCCCGCGTCAAACTGTCTTAAAACATACATCTATTCTTCTAATTTATCATTCTTCTAATCTTCTTGTCTTTAATAACTGTTCGCTTTTCACTCATTTTGGAACGTAATATTAATACAATTTGTTTAAAAAACTGTGTGGGACACAAATAAATCAGCACCGCGCCATATCCAGTAACCAAGTAACTTATACTGAAACTTAAATTCATTTTATATCTATTTTGGGATTCCCCGTATAACCAAAACATGCATTGATGAAACATTCAACAATGACGAAGAAAATGAAAAATATATTTTGTCCGTAATTGCAAATATTGCAGCCATATATCGAAATGTTTAACCAAAATTTGTTTTGTCCGTAACTCTGGATTTCCATAAAGCGAGCATCCGTAAAGGGGGACAACTGTATATGGGTTGCAGAAAATGAGTAACCACAAAATATTTTATATCGTATAGTTAAGACGTCTGTGACTGTACGTTAGGATTGCAAGGTAAATTAATAAAATGTTTTGTGAATGTTGGGTTACCCTAGATGGAGTTTTGACAATTCTGAAGGTGATATGGGTGTGTAATGAAGTATTTCGTTTCAAACTTCTTGTATATTGAACCACATTCCATTCCGTTTATCCGCTTCAGACTTGCCGCAAATTCCGCCTGGGTTGATTTAGGAATATGACCTATCTAATAAATTTAGTAGGATTGATGGAAAAGTGGGTAAGTTAAAAGTTGCAGGGCATTTTATTAATTTAGTTTCGAAAATTTCTAAATTTATTGTAATTTACTCGTACATGTCATAGGATTTGGACCAATCTGGTAAAATTATATAGCTCCTGACAGATTTTTGGTGTAGTCTGACTATTTTGAGATGATAGTAGAACTATATACAGTCAGAAACATTCAGATGTATACGGCATATTATTTTTATTAAAGTGTTGAAATTTAGTAAGAAAATGAAATTTTTTTCAGATTTTTTTTATAATCTTAGTTTATTTATTATTTTAGACAATAAAAACAAAAAAAAATAACAAAACAAAAACAAACAAAAAAGAATTTATCCGCGAATATTCATTTGAAAATCATAAAACGTACAAACATTCAGATGTATACGAGTTCACGGAAAAACACTTGAGCATAAGGAAAGCACTTGTAAAGCACTAGTAAAGCACTAGTAGCAGTAGTAAAGAAAATAAAACAAAGAGTAGGTTTTGCCTTAAAATATTAAAATGAAAGTAGCGAGATTTGGAAAAATGTGTTTTTTGTCGATGAAAGTCAATTTACTTTGTTTCAAGGTGGTAAAAGGCAAGAAAAAGTTTGAAGAAACGTGGTAAAGAGTTTAATGTTAGAAATGTATGCCCAATGTTTTAACACGGTGGAAATAGTGTAATGTGCTGGGGTACTATGGGTCATAAAGGAGTTAGAAATTTGAAATTTTTTGATGGGATTATGGTCAAGGAAAAATATTTAAACACGTTCAAGAAGAATTTAAAAGAATCGGCTCGATAACTGGATATAGAAAATACTTTTCCTTTTAATCAGGACAATTATCCAAAACATAAAGCATGGATTGTTAGAATGAGGTGTTTTTTCAAGTGTCCAAAAGTGATTGGGATTCCCCTCCTCCCTCAAAGCCCAGATCTCAATCCAATTGAAAATCTGTGGGAGCATCTGAAAAGGAAAATGAAAAAAAATTAATCAATTCAACAAAAATACCAATTAAAATCAGCTATTATTAAGGAATGGCATAAATTTCCTACAAAAACAATAACAACATTAGCAGTCGTTGCCAGATCAATTAAAGACTATTAGAAAAAGCACAGGGAACCCAACAAAATATTTAAAAAATGTACATGTCGACGATACTTTAATCAAACAGCACAAGCGCCATTTTTCGAAAATTCTGTTTTTGGTATCGTTGGAAAGCGCTGATTTTGCTATATCTCACTGTAAACACAGAAAGTAATATTTGATAGAAAAACACCGTTATTTTCAACAAAAAAAAAATTCCAAAATTTTGACCGTGAATCCGAAATGAAAAAAATTGAAATGAAAATAAAAAAATTTTCGGACATTTTTGAGATGTAGATTTTTGTTTAAATTTTATTTTCGAGAGAAAAGAATAAAACAAGGCAAAAAAATTTAATGATTTAATTTAAAATAAGGGTTTAAAATTAAAAATTAAAATCTATTGCGCAATAGTTTGAATCCAGAAACCAAAATTGTGTGTAGCATAGCTAAATAACATAAACGACATAAATCACGATTTTAGTTTGAGGTAAACGACACAAGTTGGTGGTAAAAAGCAAAGTGTTGACCGTGTCATTAAAAATTAGATATTTTTGCTAATTCGGTAAGTTTAAAAAGTTTAAAATGTGTATGAAAGTGTATTTTCTAGATTAAATGTAAATAATAATTAAATTGGCTCGAATTAATTATCAAATTATTAGTTTAAATTCATAGTATAAAACGGCGTTTGTGTTTTTGGGGAAAAAGACTAAAAAAATTCATAAGCGACAGTAATTGCAAACGATTTTGGCGCAATTTTAATTGTATTTATTTAACAGTAAAAATAAAAATGAGACCCTATAAATTTGTCAGATAATCATAAATACATTAAAGTTTGAAATGTTACGTGTCAATTTGTTTTAATGTTTATAAACACAGTAGTTTAGGAAATCATACATTTTGTAATTTGACGTTTGTGTTATTTGTGTTTTCATTTAGAAAAATGAGCTCAAGAGGAAAATTGTTCGTTGAATTGGCTTTGGCACAAAATAAAAGCGAAACTCCTAGCAAATCTTCTGCTGGTTTACAGAATATGACACCAGATGTCCCCATATCAACAACAGCTCTAACAGAAACCGAACAACCTCATAATTCAATTATTAATAATGAAAAAATTATTTGTATAACTGTCCCTAATTTAATGAGAGGTGAACAAATCAATGATGTCGAAGACCATTTAGAATTTGAGTTTTTAAACTGTGGCATGCAAGATTATGACCACCATGAGGTAATTGTAGACACTCGAAATGTTTTAGATATCGAGGCCAACCAGTCGTCAATCGCTTCGCCTGTAGTATATCATAATCCAGAGAATGAAACCGAAGAATCAGGTCACACGAAAATGCCAAATCCTATCGAAATCTACAAAAAAAAGCTAACGAAACCAAAAAATCCCAATAGCTTTAAACGTAAATCGGGAGCAGAATATAGCACAAAAAAGGGAAATTTAATTAAAAAAAGCGGATGATGCCAAATCCTTGCGAAGGTCGAGCGAATTGTTATATTGATTGCGTTAGCATTACTATAGTGAAATCAGACAACGATTGTTCAATGATTATTGAAATCTACCAACGCAAGAGGGAAAAGATAAATTTCTCAGCAGCTGCATAGAAAAGAAGTCAATTAAACGTAAACGAGTAAAACATTCGACAGCTCGAAAATGTACCCTAGTTTATAGCTTAACTTTTCCAACAGAAAATATAAAAAAATCAGTTTGTAAACAGTTTTTGATGAGTACGTTGAATATAACCGCTGCTAGAATTCGAACTGTATCAAACAACTTTAAAGATGTTGATGTCATTTTAAAAACACCCCAAAAAACCAGGAATTATCGAAGTATTACGCAATCTCAGCAACTCCATTTGGATCAATTTATTTCAAGCTTGCCTGCTGTTCCTTCTCACTACTGCCGGTCGTCGTCTACCAAAAAGTACTTACCTTCTGATATCGGCACAATAGCCTACTTACATAGACTGTACAAGCAGAGCCAAACTGAACTAGGATTAAGCTTCATAGGATATGATTTGTTTCGTACAACTTTTAAATCAAAGTACAATATTGGAATACATAACCCAAAAAAGGACAAATGCGAGAAGTGCGAATCTTACAAAAATACCCTTCATAAAACAAACGAATTAGAAGACAAATATGCCGCTCACATTAGACACAAGGACGAGTTAAAGCAGGTATTTTTAAATGAATAGTCGGAAGCTAAAACAAATCCTTCTCTTCTAGTCTGTTCTTTTGATTTACAAAAGGTTCTAAATGTACCAAAAGGCAATAGCATGCTTTTAGGGTATTGCCGAAAGTTTGCCGTTTATAACTTTGCGGTATATGAATCAACCACCAGAAACGGCCATTGTTATTTATGGAGTGAAAATCACGGGAAACACGGAGCCAACGAAATATGTAGTAATCTTTGGAGATTTTTAAATTTGGTTGATAATCGTCAAACGGTTAATAAAATATTACTTTATTGTGATAATTGTGTAGGACAAAATAAAAACCGATATACTGTCGGAATGGTCACATTATCATTCTTAGTTACAGGGCACACGTATATGCCTGTTGATTCAATGCATGCTGTTATTGAAAACCATATAAAAAATCAAACTGTTTGGTCATACAAAGAATACCCAACACTAATTAGAAATTCAAGAAAAATTCCAAAGCCGTTCGAAGTTTAGAACATGAAGTTTAATGATTTTTATGATTGGACCTCAATGGTTGCGAAGAATTCCAAAATTAAATGTATAAACCTTTCAAGGAAGTACCACTAAAGGACATAAAAAAATAAAAATTGAAAATTCTAAAATTATTTTGGATACATATTCGGAAAGTGATATTGAAGAAGAAATGAAAACGAAATCTGAGTTTCCTCGTATAGCTTACAATTCGGAACTACCTATTAACATAAAAAAATATAACGATTTGAATACTTGCTGCGTTTTTTTGAAATCTTGTGTTCGAGACCGTGATAAAATACAGGGAAATTTTGAAAGGAACATTTTAGTACAACAACTTTTACTAACTTCAAGTGAATCATTTTGACGTTTAAAATAAATTACGAAATAAATAATAAAATAGTTAAATTTAACAAAAATGTTTTATAAATGTTTAGTTGCACTCAATAATAAATCTAATTAATAAGTTTTTAAGTTTAAAATTTGAATGCTGTGATGTAAAAATGTAAAGCAACGATAAATGGTAAACTAAATAAGGTACCTTTATTGGGTCCCGTCTTTGCCGATATAAAATCCAATTTAAGCGATATGAATAGTTTGAAATTTCAAATCGAGCTTTACTAAATATGCTGGTATCGAATAACTCGGATGTTTGATTACGATAATCCGTACTGGGATAATACACAAAATGAATTTATATTCAATGAGGACGCATCCGTTGTAAATGAAAAATTTTGTGATATACAAAAAGCTGGACGGCCCCGTTAAAATTCTGATAATCTTTAGGGAATACAAAATTAGTGATACGCCGTGCGACATGAATAAGTACGTGTTTGGCTGGAAACATCTAAATAAGGGAGCTATTCTTAACGATCTTTTTAATTTCAGAATGCTGCAATCAACCGTAGGTGATAGTAACATAAATTAAGATGACAGCGGGTAGTGATAATAGATTTATGGGTGATGATTTTCATAATCAAGCTGAAATGGATGAGCCACAAGAGATGGAATGCCGCGTATGACATTTGCATACGATGCAAATGCCGAAATTGAACAAGTCCAAGAGTTGCGAATAAGTGGCGGATGCTAAACGCGCCCAAACCGTAATTGATTCATTGCAACTAGGGAATCCAAGTCGGTTCTACTCGAATTCGTGTAGTTGGGCAATTACTTACCCCCCAGAGACACCCGAAACCTTCGGGAAATGCTGCAAACAACCGAAACCGACAACCCTCCTATGCATCTTAACGAAAATGGAAAAAATAGAAACGCATGTTTGTAGAAACCGGTGGGGTAATGGTAAAAAAACGGAACTGAAAGTCGGGTACCCGAAATTCGGGTAATTGGACTCCCTAGTCGGGTAATTGGATTCCCTAGTACATACGTTTATGTTTTTCCATTTCCGTTCACATGCATAGGAGGGTTGTCGGTTTCGGTTGTTTGTGGCGATGCCCGATGGTTTCGGGCGTCTCTGGGGGTGAGTAATTGCCCAACTACACGAAGTCGGGTAGAACCGACTTGGATTCCCTAATTGCAACCGTCTGATGCGTCGACGAAAATTGGAATATTCGTACCGACCACGTCTGGACCATCTTATTGGAAAATTAAGCCATCGCCAACAACAGATGAGGCGAACCAGTGAAGCGGTTAAAGCAAATTGGAATGCTGCAGCTAAGCGAAAACAATAAAAAATATACGTGATATGCGATCAATATTTAATAATAATACAACACAGGATTCCGGTTCATTGGCATTCAGTGCGGATACTAATTCGCTCAATTTAAACTATGCGTATACTGAAGAATATCGTCGAATGGATTATATGTAGTAAGTGGTGATACATCTCAATCAGTTCGAATCAATTTGCATGCTTCATTTTATATGCATATTATAAAGAGAAGTGACAAAATTACGACAAATGATGTTCCAGCACAAAAGTGACTTAATAATTTATTACAAAAGAAATAAATACTCTAATATTTTTTTATTTCTAGTATCCCGTTTGGACGGTGTGTGGCAAATAAATCAGTAATTCGTATGATGGAAAAATTCGATTTAACGGCAAAAACTTGCAAATATCTGGATCGGCACTTAACTTTTCCGTTGTTGGAATTTTTGTGCGACAAGAAAGTATGTATGATGACAACATAACCTACAAATTATGCACTGAAATACTTTTGTTTCGTTATATGACAAAAAAGAATTACACGATAAAATTTTGGAAACCGTGAATCCATCAATGCATTACCTTAAGTATGTTGGTGAATTTAATTCGTAATGTTCGACTCGATGCTAAAATTAACTCGTAATTGGGACCAGTTGTAATGGGAACGCGACCTTTGTCATCGTATCAACAGCTAGTTGAAATATTGATTCCCTCTCGGTTCGTTCGGATGCTCTCACTGGTACTGTAGAAAGAACATAAAGCTAAAGCACAAATGGTGAAAATTGGAAGTACTACTAAACAATCTGTGGAACGCATAAACATTTTTCTTTTTATAGTCACCCGATAAAGTTGAGAATCTAGAAAAGCCGAATTTATGAAAAAAAATTTTAATAAAAAGCATAAAATTTCAATTAATCAACAGTAGTGTTTTATTTTTTAAAATTTCAGGTAGTTCACCTGTGAAGTTCTGAACACAATAATTGATGAAGTACCGCCAATTTTACTCGATGTACATTATAATAGGGTTTTCATTTATTCGTAGGTTATAAATTGTAGTGCCCCATGAGAAACGTCAAACATTTCAGGAACGAAATCACGATATAAACCGGACATATCCATATTGTCCATTAAACTTGTCCATTTCTTATTTATATTTCATCCGACTCGGCATATCCCCAAAAACAACAGAAAATTTGAATTTGAAAATAAAATGACAGTTCTGTCTCTAAAATGAAGTAAGGAGCAATCAAAAAATTGTGTACTAAAAAATTTCCCTAGTTTCGTCAGTTCAGGAATTATTAAATTTTTTGATGAACTCGGTTGTACTCTGCATAATATCAAGGGTAGATCAGAGTTGTTAGGAACAAGCAAATATAAACTTTATTCAACAATATAATGCATGTTATGGGCTTAATATAAGTTCTTTAGGATTCGATACAGTGAATACGAAGCACAAATATTTTAAAATTATTTAATTTGTTTAAAAAATCAAAATATAATTTATCACGATCTAGTGCAGCGTTTTCAAAAAAACGCAGGTACTATGTGCTCAAAGCACATTATACCGGAAATGTATCATAATGACTTTAAAGTTCTGCTAACAAATTCGTCTATTCGCGTTGTACTAAACGAGACCGATGAACGAGATGACCTAAGATTAAAACGTCTGTGATCAATTTAACAATGTTAACAAGTAACTAAGTGTTAATACTTTAAATCTATAATCTTAAGTAAATGAATTATTTCTATATTGTTTATAATACAGGGTGGCGCACGAATCGTGCTACAAAAACAAAACGTAATAACTATTTTTCTGTGTGACTAATCTGTTTTTTATTTTTTTTATTTTGCAGATTATTATTTAAATTTACTAAAATGGATGCTTGGAATACCGAAACGAGGATTTGGATAGTGCAGCGCTACCATGCTTTGCAGTCCATCATTTCCGTCCAGAGGGAATTTAGGCGGGAGTTTGGCGGCACTCCCCCGAGTAGATGGACCATTATGAGGTTGGTACGCATGTTTGCTGAATCTGGAAGCATCGCACGTAGACCGTACAATCGAGATCCCTATGTTCGGGTCGAAGCCACAATCGCAGCTGTAGCATCATCAATTCAGGGAAAATCCAAGTGTTTCGACTCGAGAATTATCGGCGCAAATTGGAGTTAGCAGACGGTCATTACAACGGATAATTCATGATGACTTAAACTTGTTTCCGTACAAAATCCAAATTACAAGCAAATTAAAACCTCTGGATTTGCCTATTCGCCTGGAATTTTGCCGGAAAATTATTGAAATGGCCGAAGAAGACAACAACTTCATAAATTGCTTGTTTATGTCTGATGAGGCCCATTTTGATCTAAACGGCAATGTAAACAAGCAAAATTGCCGTATATGGAGTGAAACTAATCCAGAAATACTCCATGAGACGGAACTGCACCCAGAACGAGTGACAGTGTGGTGCGCAGTTTCATCAAGATGCATTGTCGGGCCATACTTCTTTGAAGTAAACGGTGAAACAGTAACTGTAAATGGGGACCGTTATTTAAACATGTTGAAAGATTTTTTTTACCCAGAACTGCGGCGAAGACGTATCCCTTTTAACAGCATTTGGTTCCAGCAAGATGGAGCAACTGCACATATAGCCAGACCGGTTATGGAGGAGCTCCAACGAAAATTTCCAAATAAATTAATATCCAGAAACTCCACTTTCCGCTGGCCCCCAAGGTCACCTGACCTCACTGCACCAGATTTTTTTTTATGGGGTTATGTCAAACAAGAGGTGTTTAAAACGAAACCAAGGAATTTGACTGAATTGAAGCAGTCCATTACAACAATAATTGAGGCGATCCCGACTTCAACCCTTCAGTGCGCAATGAATAATTTTCTGATCAGGTGTCGCACATGCGTGAATGAGCATGGAGGTCATTTACGGTCTATCATTTTCAAAACTAATTAGTTAAATAAAAATAAAATTGAATTATCTATACAATAAAAAAAAATAAAGCCGATTAGTCACACAGAAAAAAAGTTATTACGTTTTGTTTTTGTAGCACGATTCGTGCGCCACCCTGTATTTTAAAATTATTTAAACTTTTGTTTTTTTTATTATTTTTATCTTGTATTTAAGAAAATTTTATTTTGAATTTTGTGATTAATTGAAATACATTTAATTTTTCTATGAAAATGAAACAAACGACAAAAAATGTTTTTATTTAACCTGCAAAAGCACAACAGCCCTCAACCGACATCTAGCGTAAATCAATTAGTACAAGCGCCATGGCATAAGCGCCAAATGGAAAAATCTTGACACACAAGCGACTGAAATGTAGTTTTTAAGCTAAAACTCGCTGAATATTTAACGAAAATAGCCAAAAATAAACATGTAAGTGCACCTAATAAATACTAATACATATAATAAAAATAATATTTGGTGGTTTTGGTGAAATGTTAAATAAAAAACGTTTTTTCCTTCTCCTGTAAAATTTCCCAAATGTCGCTTGTGCTGTTTGATCAATCGTCGGTGTTTTTTCTTAGCAATAAAATAAAATTGAGTTTTATTATAACCCCTCGTATACATCCGAATGTTCGTAAGTTTTATGATCTTCAAATGAATATTCAAGGGTAAATCCTTTTTTGTTTTGTTATTTTTTTTTTGTTTTTATTGTCTAAAATAATAAATAAACTAAAATTATAAAAAAAATCTGAAAAATATTGCATTTTCTTATTAAATTTTAACACTTTTATAAAAAAGATATACCGTATACATCTGAATGTTTCTAACTGTAGGTATATCGAGTAATATATCTTTTTGATGTAAAATATTTTTTCAGCTGAGATAGCAAAGACACTATCTGCATTACCATCTTTCGACTGGAAAGTTTAGGCTAACTTTAACAGAATCAATTTTTGTTTTGAAATATTTTTGGGAAATACATTTTTTTAATAACTTTTCCCGAAAGAATGGTATCAGACGATCACTTTCCCCGACTAGTAAAATCTCCATAGGAAATCCCTTTGAGGCCCAACTAACGTGCGAGAAACAATAGGGGGTAGCGGCTGGTGGATAATGGTTCGAGGTAATGACAGGGGGTATTGTAGTAATTTTCATTTTCTATTACTAAATCATTATTTTCTGATTCGAGTAAAAATCACTTTACAGTAACAAAAATTGTCAATTTTTTTGACAATGTCTAGACATTTCTCTAGTGTGATTTTTGAATAATGTTCAGTAGTTAGATTTATAAAAATAATTATAATTCAGAGTTGCAAAAATTTAAGATACGAAAAAAAAATTCTCGGTCTACTATGGGTGAAGATTCTGAGCGCGTATTCTTGAAATCGTTGCATATTTCCGCATGCGGATTATAATTTGCTTTAAAATTATACGAATTTTTCGCCGGCTACTTTAATCGTTTTTTCAAATTTGCTTGCAATTTTTCTATTATTTGGGGGAATAAATCCGCATTTTTTTACCTAGTCGGAAATTTCCAGACTATTAAAGTAGCCGGCAAAAAATTCGGATAATATAAAGAATTTTAAAGCAAATTATAATCCGCAGACGGAAATATCCACCGATTTCAAAAATACGCGCCCAGGTTAGAAATATTTTGTGGCCGAGGTAAGAATTAAGAATAACTGTCATAATGATGTCACATCAAGCAACCATTGCTATGGAGACTATAAATTAGGTGTTCCCTATACCAAAATCTTGAAACCCCGTTTAGTATCAGGTTTCAGGTACAAACTGAATGGTTTAAGAAGTTTAACAAAATATGGGGTCATACACTCCCTGTATTTCGGGACGCAGAATTTAAATTTTTGGAACTTAATTATATTTATTTGTCGGTTAAGTAGAATAAATTCGGTTCGCTAGTCGTGTCGAGAACGAAAACGCTTACGTATGTTAAGCAAAACATCACCCCTATTAATTTACGTTGCTTTCTCGTTCTCAATAATCTCACAATAATATTGATTGACACTTATGAAAATAAGGCAATCATTCGGAAAAACTTATTTCAATAAAATATAAATACAAATTGATGATTGATGATTATTTTGGTTCACCAATTTATTGCCTACGGAAAACAACATTTATCATATGCGGATTTAATTTTATCATTTCCCTCCCAATCCCACTCATTTATTCTCAATTTCCGATTACAAAATAGTCTAATTTTTTTTTTGCTTTGTTTGGACTTTTATAAAAAAGCACAACACTTCACTTACAGATATAAGAAGAGATTTTAGTGGTATGAGAGATAAATGTAATAAGTTTGTATAGTATGTGTGTTGTATGTTGTTATCAAGATTGGGAATAAAGATATTAACGAAAAATATTAAATTTCCGGTTAAGGCAGTTGTCTTCTAGACAAACACAAATTTATTATTTTTTTACAAAACCATTCTGTAGCCAAACAAGATAGACATATAAACTTTTTGTTAATTGAATAGCAAGAAAGAAAAGAAAACTTTTGTTCAATTTTATTTTAAACTATACCGGGTGAACAGAAAGTTTCAGATAACCCATACTGCTAGATTTAGTTTTTTATAAAAATGTTACATGTGATTTACATATTACGCCCTATTAAGAATAACTATGAAGATTCATTCTCAGTTGTAAAGGATAAAATTACCTTTTCAACAGTCAATTTATTCCATAATTTATAGTTGAAGAGAGCAAATAGAGAAAAGAGAGTTATATTTTCTTTTATGTAGTATGTGTGCAGACTAAATGCCGGTATTCTCTTTACAGCCCAGGCGGATTGACTCATTGAAGTGAAACTACGGAGGAGGCCGTAAATTTCAAACAAATTAGTTCAGTTCATTTTTAAATATTACAGGAAATGACGAAGAAACAGGGGTGTGCATTGGTCGTAATTACCCTGGTTGGCATTAACTTCTTTCCGCTTCTACTATTCCATGTTCTCGGAAAACGGATGACTGTAAGATTCTACCGTGATCCGAGTTTAGTTCGTGCAATACTCCGAATTTAGGTACTGTCCAGGCTTCTTCATTCACAATGGAATAGGCTTCCACCCAGTTTCTGAAGCAACCAAACACGCTAGTACCGATTACCATCGTTTGTTTCAGGAAATGGGCGATATCCATTACTATTCGTTCAAACGGTGCTCCAACATTGTATTGCTACATTCTTCCGTTCGCCAGAATTCACGGTCCCTACATGCGGCACAAACTTTATATACACGTCTGCACAAATCTTCAATGTTTTTGCGGCAAATGATCCAATAAAACCGGTTTCTTAATGCACGTCGATTATAGAATCCGTAGGAGCGGATCGGTTGCGGATTGAAAACTGCATATAAAAAAACACAAAACAAAATTTTAAATCATAGTATCATAGAAATTCCTATGGATTTTTATACAATTTAGTAAAGTAAAATTTGTTTTTGATCCGCAAATATTTTATTGCGTTTGTACGGGGAATCATAAAAAACGATTTGTATGGAAATCAATACAAATTTTCTTGGTTACTTTAATTTATAGCAATTGTTTTCCATTTTATTTATATGCATTTTTCAATCCGCAATCGATCCGCTTCCGTGGGTTCTATAATCGATGTTATATCGATATATATTTTCACCGCATTTATTAATTTAATTATATTTTAATTTTTATAATAAAAAGATTTATTCGCGCGCGTTGTTGTTCACTACCATGACAGCTTGTAAGCGGAGGAGAGTATTTGATTTTTTATTTATTTTCATTGTATACCCTTGACAGACTAGGATTTAGCTAAACGCGTTTAGTTAAACTAAAAATTACCTGCATTTTAGGGGCAAAACCCCGAAAAATGCCAAAATATTCAAGTAATTGATTAAATTAAACAACAATTTATTTAATGTTTTTTATTGATTTATAGTAGTTCTATTTTTAATATTAATATTTTGTTGGACCGCCATTTGCTTTTATTACGGCGATACACCTCCGATTCATTGAATTTGATAAATTATTCAAAGTCGTAGGAGGTATGGATTCCAAAATTGTCATCAACAAACTTTTTAAAGCTTGAATCGATTCTGGGCACTTTCTTGCTATACTTCTAGCTTCATTATAGATCAAATATTTTCAATCGGATTTAAGTCTGGACTATACGGCGGCCCGCTCAACACATCGATGATTGTTTCTTCGAAGTACTTTTTTACCTTTAAATGAAGAAATAAGAAAAAAAAATCAAATTTTTAACAAATTAATTATGTTTATCTGAAAGCCAATTTTTCTATCTATAATTCAAAATTAATAACTCACAACTCTGGCGGTACGGCACGGAGCGTTGTCCAGTTGAAAAATAAATTTGCAAGTCTCGCCAGAAAGCTTTAACATAGAAGGCTCAAATTCGTTGTGTATGACCTGCAGATAAACAGCTTCTGTAATGCTGGAACTAAGGAAGCACAATCGACCGGTTTCATTTCCAGAAAATCATCCCCAGACCTTAACTCCCCCATTTTTCGATGAAAGTCTTAAAAGAGAATTCTTCCATCTCCAACATGCAGCTTGAACTTTGATTCATCGGAGAAAATTACATCATTCCACATCTCTGAAGTCCAAGAAACATGCTCCTGGGCTCATAGCAAACGTTTTTTTTTTAATAGTAATGTGAACTCAGGCTTCTGGACTGGTTTAAGTCCATCTCTCGCATTTTTTTAGGAATGTTTAATCTTTCTGCTATTTTACACGTGGTTAAATTTTCTCACGCAAAAATCAGCATATTGGTTTTACACTGCGCATTAACTTTTCCCATTTTTTTTTTAAACTAAAATTGCACTTTATTCTTTATTTGACTACGATCACTTACAGAACCTAATTTCAAAAACAGTGTGTATATCTTCTACATTGAATGTTAGCATACACAAGGGCAGACGGGGTTTATCTATTCTCTTCACCCTTTTAGATTTTTCTGAAGTTTAGTTTTTTCTGGTGATTTTTTATTTCCTCTGGTTGGCAGGATGAATTCTTTTTAGCTATAACTTTTATTGACCTGTATGTATCTACATCTGAAACATTTACTTTGAGGGTTCTACTGTTCAGTAATGCTGCTTGATATTGGATCTGATTCGAATCTATGAACTTACTTATATACTGATGGTTTTCGACTTTATTCCAACTACTGCGGTGGTGGTGTTTTGTAGCGTCTTTTTTCTTTCATCAGTATTTTTGTGAGTTTTATCAGATCAGTTGAGATTCCTTTTTTTTGGCTGTGCGGAAATACACAATTGGTGTTGTTGATTTTGAACATTTCTCTCGGTTTATTTATATGTAACCATCTGCCGGCTTTCCTATTCAATTCATTTGAGTCCGCCGCATATTCTTTCTGTCTGTTTACAAGTTCGTCAACATTGTACCAGGTTTCGGATGAACATTCTCCATCTCTTGAATCCTTGCTTATAATTATTTAACACTTTCTGTAAGAATCATTCTTTCTGTACTTTCAAAATGTTGGGTGTTATACAGGAAAGGTTATTTTTCTGTAGCCAGTTCAGCCTCCTGGATTCTAATGATCTCTGTTTTTGGTTGTTCCCATCTTCGTTTTGCAATGGTCAGCTCACACCAGAATCCAGAGAGTCTTCTTTAAGAATGGTAACGTTTCCACCTAGGTTATTGTTTCCTTTCGGCGGTTTATTATTGCATTGACTTTTGCGTTTGGCCCGCGGGAAGTATTTTTCTCCCCTATATTATTTACTCCCTATCCTTCAGTATTCGTGGTAACCGACGAGCTTTCTGTAACATGCTGCAACGGGAGGAGCAAAATGATTTCAAAACCCACTGTTTTTATTTGACAGAAGATAATAGAGTTTGTAAAAATAATCTTCGTTAAAAATAGTTATCGCAAGCCGTGATGTTCCACGTTAACTTGCAGAAATTCACTTTAACGTTGTATAGTTTATAAAGTGACGTCTTGTCTAGATGGAGCCATGCTTTTACAACGCGCTTTTTACATAACCGACAGAGTAGCTTGATTTATGTATTTTTTATGATTAATGTGATCATTTATACCAAAATCGTTATCTTTCTCGCGCAGTAACGTGTTTACCGGATACGTGTTCGTATTGGCAGATTCGCTGCCGTTCATGGCAGCACAGATGAATTTAGCACTCAATCACTAGATCAAACTTAGAAAGATTATCAGGCCACAGATGATAGAAAAACCATTTGATTTTGCAAGAACAGGTACAGCGCCAGACTTCAGATTTCTATTTTACAGTTCATAATGTCAGGTGACGTCTCTAAATCCAAAAAATACCATACACGGTCGCATACGAAGCAAACTAAGCCAAATTCTATTTTTAGAAATTTTTGTTCAAAGTATTTGCGAGCTTCGAGCTAATCTCGTTAGAATGCATCATCCGTTTACGACGCATGAGGGCCCGGCGATGTTTTCTCGAAAATAAAATTTAAACAAAAATTTACATCTCAAAAATGGCCTTAAATTTTTTTATTTTCATTTCTATTTTTCATTTCGGATTCAAGGACAAAAATTTTATGTCGCAGCTGCGACAGTGCACCTAGCCTCATTGTTTAAAAGTTTTGATACATGACGTCATTTTATGTCAAGGGTTCCACTCTTTCACTATAGGTGGCAGTATAATCAAATAAATGATACCATTTTTTTGTATAATCTATTTTTCGTGAAACGTTAATAGCGGTGAAAAACCAATAAATTCTAGAATAGTATCATTAAAAATTATATTTCGGGCTATTTGGTAAGGGTTAATTTATTGCATTATTTTTAAAATATGCATTCAACATTTCGTTAAACCTCTAAATTGCAAGAACTTTTACGAGACTGTCAACATAAATTTAATAACGTATTAAGCAGTACTGCCTGTTAGCGATGCACCTAGAGTACCAGACAGTGCTGCTTGACACATCATCAAATTTTAGTCGACAGTTTCTTTTCTGAGCTGTAGATCACAGTAATGTTGACATCTAGAAGTTTAAAGAAACGTTGAATGCATATTTTAATAATAATCTCTCTCGCTCTCTCTGGCTTACACATCCCATGAAGAGATTTTGCCGCCTGAAGGTTCATAACTTTCAATTATTTTTATAAGGGAAGGTTGTTGAGTATTTATTGAGCTATAACTGGGCTCTATATGACCATGAGAGCCTTGTTAGAATCTCGTGTCCCAACGCACAGGTATAGATTAGAACCAGAACTATTCGTAAAATATAATGGCATCGCGGGCCAATACTAAAACGTAGAATTTACTGAGTAAAAACTTGGCGAGTGTCCATTGAACTTTTATTGGGTTATTTATGGCCACGATGGCTGGTCAGACAGATTAGATTGCTCAAATATGGTGTTCTGAAATATAGTTTTATGAGAGCCTTATGAGTTTATGGCTGTACTTTGAAGTTGATTTTTTCGAGTTTTTTAGTTTTTGATTATCCGTTATAAGTTTGTTTTTAATTTGAATTTGAAAATTTTTTTAATTTTTTTTATTATTTAACATTTCATAATGAATTTTTGGCTTGAGAGTATTAGTTCTAATTTTTGTTATAGAAAATTTTGGGCTGAATATAAGAAAGTATCACGATAGTAATATTTTTTTGGGCTGAGTTCTTATAAAATGTCGTGAAATACAATTTTTTGGGCTGACACTTTTAAGATTATAGAAATCATTATTTTAGTGTTGCCATCGCATTTTTTGGGTTGAAATTTGGGCCAACTTCACATACATCGAAATACACTTTTTAATGATTAAGAGTGTGTTTCAATTGGTTTAAATACCGCAAGTTAAAAAGTAAAAATTGAGGTGAATAGAAATGTCAAATTTTGTATCTGTTTGAGAAAAATCGTAATGATTTAGATTTAAACTGAACATAATTAACTAATACACATTTAAATAGTATTTATTTTACATATTTTCATATTTAAATTTGCTATAAACGTTCATCGTTGCACATAAAATAAGCAACCATGGTACTGTCAAAATTTTAACCAATTGAAACCGATAAAAAGTTAAAAAAAAAAGTTACCACGAATTTTTTTTTTAAGTTTTTAACTTTTTTGCAACATTTAAACTAATTGAAACACACACTAATACTACTATTGTATAATTTCTCGGAAAAAGATCATACAAAAAAATCAAATCATTTATTTAATTACACTGCCACCTACAATCAAAGATTGAAATCATTGACATAAAACGACTTCGTATTATAGCAAAATTCTTAACGCAATGTGGCCATTATTATCTAGGTGTGCTGCTTGTAGTCTAGGTGCATTGGCCTGATACTGTTGCGTATGCGTAGATTTTAGGTTTTTCTCACCTGAGATTTACTTGACAAAATCACCGTGGAAGGCCTCTGCGTGGTATCAAATGACATCTGCGGAATGGTGTTGAACCATTCTGTAACAGTTAGTTTTTATTTTCATAAAGTACGCCGTGCTAAAATTTCATGGAAAAAAAGACTCAAGGCGACTGTTCGAGTGCGAATAATTAGAATCACACTTTTCCACTAATCAAATTACGCCCACAAAAGATAAAATATCTTTAACTTTAAGCAGAATATTCGCAGACGACCAACCTAAACATAAAAAAAAATAAAATTATGAGCTATATTGTGCTAAATAAATAGGTGGAAAAGTGTGATTCTAAATATTCGCACAAAAATTCGCGAGTGGCCCTCAATGAGCGTATTTTTAATGCACTAGATGTCACATTCCCCACTTTCACAGTCGTCGATAGTAGATATTTTCACAACAAAATATAGGGTTTTCCAATAAGAGTGATATGATTTCTTTAAAAAAAACACACTAGTTGTTAAGGAAATTGAAATGTTTTTTATTTAATGTGAAGTAGGTTTTTATTTAATGACGTTTTATCCAGAACTTAATTGTATTGATTCAATTAAGTTCTGGATAAAACGTCATTCAAATGGCCTCCACGACTTCTTCTGCAGGAACGAATTCGATGAACCCAATTTTCGAACACTTTTTCCACTAAATCAAATCGTATGTCATGAATGCTCGTTCAATATTTACTTGTAAAGCTTGAAGAGAGTTTAGTTTATTGCTAAAGACCAATGACTTCAAATAACCCCACAAGAAATAGTCTAATGGTGTTAAATCACAACTTCTTGGAGGCCATTCTCGCAATAATTCAATTGTTGCACTTGCTATGTGGCACGTAGCCCCGTCTTGTTGGAACCAAATGTTGTCAAAATCAACTTATTCCAATTTTCGCCATAAAAAGTTGGTTATCATCGATCTATACCGATCTCCATTTACAGTAACGGTGTTACGAGCTTCTTTTCGAAAAAAATACGGAACGATGATTCCACCAGACCAAAAACTACACCAAACGGTCAATTTAGGTGAATTTAATGGTTTTTCATGAATAATTTGTGGATTCTCGACCAGAATCGACAGTTTTGTTTATTTACCACATCATGATGATGATTTTCTTAAAAAAACCGTTATCGATTTCAAGTTGTTCCAAGGCGAAATCAGCAAATTCACGACGTTTTAGTGGTCCAATAATGGCTTCAGTTCTTGAGTGAGAACAATTTTATACGTATGCAAACCCAAATCCTTTCTCAAAATTTGCCAGGTTGTGGTTTGAGACAGCCCCAATTCTTGAGAACGTTATTGAATCAACAAATTGCGGTCTTCAGCAACACTTGCCTGAACGGCAGCAATATTTGCATTACTTCGAGCGTTTCTTTGTCTTATTGGCAGTTGAACATTATGTGAAGAAAAAAAAAATTCAACAATTCGACGAATAGCGAGCACACTTGGACGATTATTAGGACTATAACATGGCAAAAGTGCATTAAAAGTTGCAATTGGAGAACGATTATTTTGATAACAAAACTGAATAATTTGTAAACATTACAATGAAATTCATACAATGAAACAAAAAATGACAGATCATGACAGATTACAAATGGCCGAAACGTCACCTAAAAGTCATATATTCCTATTGGAAAACCCTATACAAGAATAGAACTATTTTCAGTTTAGTTCAACTGTCCCTGTTAAGCATTAATTCCATGGAAAAAATTTGCTGACAACAATTCTTTTGCTGATAAAAAGCAAAAAAAAATTTCATAAGAGTGACAAAGAACAGAAATATTTTTTATTTCATTTTATAGAAAAATTTTATGGTTTTACATTTTAGCATAACCTAAAAAATTTCTAAAATTTTTAATTTGTACAATTTCGTACAATTCGATTTTCTTATTTATATTTTAATTTTGATATATGTACCACAAAAACCACTAACGTTAACAAATTTCAACACGAAAAAAAAACCAAATCGTCATTAGACTATAAAAATGGCGAACGACTTATTTTGTATGAGTGTGAAAAAAATGTCTTATCTTTACATACATTTTTTGTAGATGTGTGAAAAATGCTACCATAAAAAATATTCCAATTTACATTTTTTATAGCAGTATTATGGCAGTAAACTTCCCAAATCACAACTATTCCCTCAGTAAAATTTTACTGACAACATGTTTTGTTTCGTACACAACAGGTAAAATCTATATTTTTTTCTCTTTTTTTCTGTTTCGAAGCTTTCAGTAATGAAGTTAGTGACAAATAAGAATTTTTATAGCAACCAGAATTCACTAAGAGATTATAAGATTTTACATTTCCCGATAAACTATGGGGGGATTATACGATCAGACAAAGTTCAATTAAAGTATCGTTAGTACTTTTAATTGGAAAATAATAATTAAATGTATATACTTTATATTATTTTTTTTATTTTCGTTTAAATATAATTTTTTATAATTTTTAATTAAATTTGTGTTAATCAAATACAAAATATATGATATTTTATGTATATAAGCATATCCTCAATGCTCTGCTAAAAGCATAAACGTGAATTGTATATATTTGTATTTGTGGATAGGTGATATGCGTATGAAATGATAATATTTGTGCGTTTTATTTATCTCAAAATTAATTTAAAATTTCGATTTATTTTATTAATTTTTAAATAATCATTATTAATTGAAAAAAGTAATAACATGAAAATAAAATGGATGTGGTTAAAACATTGTATTGTGGTCAGTGTTTTATTCTTGTGGCCGTTTTTCCACCACACCATGTGGAGTTACACGTTTTACTACTTTATGGTTGCGGTTTTAATTTTTTTTTTCTATTCAGTTCAATATGTGGTTTCAATGGAGCGCGGTGAAACCACACCGCTTAGACTAAATTTTAACAGTAATCTAAAATATCTTTGCAAATGTATCGTAAATATAAGATTAAAATGTTTTTTATTCGAAATCTGGATTTTATTGTCATACAAAATATTTTAATATGTTAAATACGAAAATAATCCAAATGATATAATTAAAATTCGATTAAACTCGAGATTATGGGATATTGCTTTTCATTTGCCGTTTTGTGACAATATGATTGTGTATGTTGTTAAGCTTTTATTTCTATGATTTCGATGTTCAGGCTAAATTTTGCTATTTCAGGCAATTTTATTACATTAAAGGTTATAAAATTAGATTTGACGTCATTTGCGATAATTATTGCCAATAATATGTTTGACGAAATAATTAGACGCTATCTGCTACAGTTATATATTTTTGATAATTATTTTCGTTTTAGTGTTTAATTTATAAAATTCTGAGTCTTCTTGCTTTATACCCGTGCAACTGGTAGTTTAAATATGTTTAAATATGTTCCGGTTAAGTGTTTTGCCTGTGATTTCCTCGATTTCAATCGTCATTGCAAAAATTGTTTTATGTTTTTGCACGATTCTACTTAACACGATCGTTTTCGAAAGTGGTCGCTTAAAAGCATGTTCTAAAAAATCATTTTTTTAAGTAACCAGGGTTGAAAATACACTAACCGATTACTGTTTTGATAAGCTGGAAAAGGTGTCTAAGTTTGAAATGTAGCAGGAATGGGTTTCGAAATTAGGACGTTGGGTATGGAGCGGCCAGTAGCGGGTCCCTAGAATAAAATAAAATTATTACCGTTCTTTATGTTTACTAAATAGTTTTATTTTAGATAAGCGAAACACTCTAAAGAATCTTCACATATAAATGAAGTTGGTGTGTCTGTCTGTAATATTGAAATAAATGATTGATAATGAGTTTTCTGCATCTCTTATGAGAAAAGTAGTCACAATCAAGTATTTTTGAAATTTTTGTACAATCAAGTAATTTTGAAATTTTTGTTTGTCTGGATGTGTGTCCGTTCGTGCCGGTACCGTCGCCCGTTTTTCACGCCAAAACCTCTGCACCGGTTTTAGTGTAGCTTAAATAGATTTGAAGCTGTCAATCACGAGAGCAATCTGCACTTTGTTTTATGTCGATATTTTGCTCTGTTTTACAGTTACAGTAACGGGCAAAAGTATTTGCAAATTGTAGAGCATTTATTAACATCAAAATTTTGCTTCTACGTTTCGTTCACATCACAGTTTTATAAATTCTTGAACAAAAAATGAAACAGCAATACGAAAAAAACTCAAATTTAAGAAGTAGTGCATTATTTCATTGCTCCATTGCACACGTGGTTTTTGGTAATTAGTATTTTTTTCAAGGCCAACTAGTAATAGATAATGTATATATGTATGTGTGTTTTATTTTGTTTTGTTCTGCTCTCTCTTAAATAAAATTTAAACAAAAATGAGTCAAAAATGTCCTTGAAATATTTTTTATTTAATTTATGTTCGAGTTGTGTGATTGCACAGAAAATTTGTTTAAGTCGCAATTAAAACCTGCATCATAGGTAAATGGGGTTAGAAACGAGAACAAATACGGTATTTTTTTCTCGTGTGCCATCGCACATTGGGGCATAAATTATTAGAATTTGATTTGTTCACGTCGCAATATGATTTTCTTCTAGAGGTTTGTCATTCGTTGTACATAGGATATTATTTTAGCCTCGTTTAATTGTTCTGACGTGAACCAGCCAATAAATAAAATAAAATGCCTAAAAACAGTGAACTTTCAGTAAATCAGTGAACTTTCGGTAGACTTAAGGATAATAAGTCGTTCATCTATTCCCGAAAGAAAGAACATAAAAAATCACCGAGTGTTCATCGGGCAAACAAACATAACGGTGGGAAGCGTATGTTTTGGGGTTGTAATGCTTACAATGGTGTTGGAAATTTAGTCCATTTGCCTTATAAGGTTGATAAAATTAGTGAGGAAGAGGCTAGTTGCTGCCGCAAAAATATGCCAAGAATTTTTGAAAGGTTTGAAAGGCTTCATTGGTTAAGACCGGCCTCAAAAAAGGCACGATTCAAATGTAATTGAAAAACTTTGGGCAAGCCAAGCAAAAGTGGCATACGTTACTGGAAAATCGAAAAAAATGAAATTCACGAGGTTTGTGTCAAATTAACTCACGAATATCATCAAAAAATTATAGATTCAATGCCAACTCATCTTAAAGCTGTAATAGACGCAATGGTCAATCGAGATTAAAAGTTTAAAACAATCCAAATTATATAATGCGTAATAATTAAAATTTCCAAATTCCAAGTACTTGTGCTGGAAACAATGAACAACGACACAATCAAACAATGCAGTTTTCCCTAGAATAATTTCAAATTAATATTTTATAATTAAAACTTAAAAATATGTTATTTTACTTAAGATAACCAACCTTTAGCATTGATTAATTATGACTTTAGATAACTGCTTAACAGTTCTGATGTTTGGCCTGCTGGTGCTGTAATTCGCCCATTTACAAATTATTCACGCATACCAAAACACTAGACCGTGCCCACGTTTCAACAGCCAAAGTTACTACTGCGTTAACCAAACAGTTTAATTTATCAACGACCTTCGCTTCATCTAATAAATTCAACGCCTCACTTCTATCTACTATCACAGTGCCTCCAGTATCCAAGGTAAAACCAGGGATTTCCGCTAAGGCATACTTGACAATGATTTTGATGTTACGATCAATTGGCTACGATCAATACGTTATCAGAAACGATGCTTGGCTTACGATCAATACGTTATCAGAAGGAGAAGAGTACTTTCCATCTGAATATGTCGTTCATAGAAATGACAGATATGATTTTGACAGCAGTTGTAGAGGCGTTGGTGTGTTAATTGATGTAAAGAATTCAGCCTCCAACGAAGTTATCGCCTACAATACTACGATTGTTGCCGTCGCCGTTTACGTTCCTTAAGGATGTATACAACCCATTTATCAGCTACATCGACTCAGCCGTTATAGCTTCAGTTCGTCCTGTGGCACTATTCTGGTCATTCCCCGGGAATAGTGAACTGGGGAAAGAATTTACATATAAATTCTATTTAAATAATTTTTTTCTGGCATACTAAGGTAAAAAGTTAGTGGCAATTTTTTTGAAAACAAAATAAAATTGGGAATAACTTTCCCTGATAATTTTGCTATGGAAAAATTATTCCCAATTTACTAATATTTACATCAAACTTTTTTTCCCAGTAGGCCAGAAAAAACTGATTTATAGATAAAAGCTATGTTAAATCTTTCCCCAGTTCCCTATTCCCGGGGAATTACCAGAATAGTGCCACTGGTGACCAAATTATCATTATGGGTGACTTTAACTTACTCTCAACTGATGAAAAAGCATTGACTATATCAACAACGCAGCTTAATCGTTTCAGCAACAATCCAGGGAAATGCCTGGACCTACTATTTGCCAACGATGTCTTGCATGCCGATGTTGCTCCGTGCTTCGACTTCACTGGACGTGAGAGCATTCATCACAACACCAATTAAGATAAATATTTTTTACTAGGTGGTTCTGAAGCGCTTCGCGCCCGTTTATTTTTGTCTGTCTAATTAATGAAATTTTTCTGTTTGCTTCATTTTTTAGACTTTTAACTTTTGACATCAATTAAAAACACTTCTTGTCAAATTCAGATATTGTAAGATATTAATGAGAATCTTCTACTTCGAAAATAACACATACTCTTTCGATTTTACGATTGCATTGTTGTTGCATTTTGTGTATTTCGTCAATGCCTCCTGTAACGCTTGTAGACGTTAACAGAAAATTCATTAGTAATTCCGAAGTGCAGCCATTGGCCCGCTAGCTGAGATCGGTGATGGGCGGGGTACTTCGGATACTAAGGTCTTATATTCATTAACATTATGAAGAAGCTGCAAAAATTAATCACAAAATAGCGGAACATCACTGTGAACCCCGTTCACTCAACCCATTTCCCTCCAAAATTTAAACAGTTAATTCATTAACATAGTTAAAGTTGGTTTATTCATAGACAACCTTCAACATTTTATAAACTTTCATAGTACAGAAAAAAAACCAAAACGAAGTGATATTAATTTCCTTAGTTAGAACCGTATACCGAGGTCCGAAATAAAAACGAGAATTCACCCAAAAAAAAATTCCACTGTGAAACTATTCTTTACCACAATATAATACAATATAATATAGAAATATATATACGACTTACCCGTTATAACTGCCACGATGAAGCGCTTCTCCGCGTAGGTACAAGCTGGGTTTCCTATCACCGGTACTAAAATATTATATATATATACTGTGGGAGAACCGTAAGTTTCACGCCACCCAACCTTATAGTTGTCACAAATTTTATTACCGTTCGTTTTACTCTAATTTAATATCACTTTAACACATAAACTAATGAAGATTTTAACGTCTTGTAAATGATGTAATTAATAGATCATTATAACTTAATCGTAACCATTAATTAGGAGTTTAAATAGAAAAAATTATGAAACATAATTAGATTAAAAACAAATTAAACTGTAACGAAACTAACCTAAACTAAAATTACAAACTAATCCGCACTCAAACTATCGTGCCAAGCGTGACTCGTTCACAATGTACCACTACGCACGTACGATCCGGTATTATTGGCGTGAATGGTGTAGCACAGACCTTATAACAAAAAATGACGTCGATAAACAACCGTACCATCCCATGCACCGAATGTTTTCCAGCAGGCAACTTGGTAGTGGTCGTCACCATACAAACAATTGAACCTTCCTCCTTTTTTTTATTTTTGATCACCCACAACGGAAGGTCTATAATAATTCGAAAGGGCACCAATCCTCGCACGCACGTGAACCTGATGCCCTTCCGTTGCACTAGAATCGAGCAGTCGTTTCTTTAAGAGAACTGCTGTGTTATATGTATATTATCGTATATACAATATCCTCGTATATACAATACGGCACAATGACGTTTGGTTTAATGTAAACTTCAATTTAATTAAAGTACTTTAGCAGCTGGCGGTAGACTGATTTAACGCATAATTGTGTGTTGTTTGGTAGCAAACATTATGAAGAATTTTTAATGAGATTAATTATTCTATCCAAACCACACTCTCTCATAGATACATCAAGTTGCATTTTTAATAATCTAGATGCTCTATATACTACGTTATCTCAGCGCAATAATCAATTTGATACGTCGTATTATGAGCAGCATAATCATATCTGGTACCTGTGTATAAGTACGATTGATGACATACCCATCACAATAATTAAATACGATACAAGTACACAGTCCCTGTAGTAATTGCAAATTTCCCCAATCAATCTTGTACATGTAATGTCAACTTAATATTGATGTATGTAGATCAGATAGTAAACCTCTCATTAAATTTAATCTCATAAAAAAAATTCTTCTTGATGTATCCGGGAGAGGGTATGGCTCGAACAAAACAATTAATATTTGTTAGTGCGTTCTCACGGAAGTCAAATAGCAAGTATTTTAATGAACCCATTCGTTACACTCCTAAACTACAGGCCTCCTACTACTCTCATTTTTCACACATGACGTCAATTTATGTCTAAACCGAGACTGCGCAATAATAATGTTCAGATATTTACACTTATGCACGATTTACATGTTCCAATTTTTTTCCCCAACAAATTTTTTACAGAAAAATAGAGCTGCACGCAAATAACAAAAAGTTACTAGTTAAAAAGAGACAGCCATATGTAAACAACATTTGCTCAAATTAAAAAGGAAAAAATCCAATTTTATTTTACTGGAATTTGTTTCGTGCTCCTTTCGCAAACGAAAATCGTAATATACTTAACCCTTCATTTTTTACTGGAAAAAAAAATTGGAACATGTAAATCGTGCATTACAAAACAAATAGATAAAGCAACAAAAACGTCGACATAGCGTGTCGTCATCATTTGGTATAAGCGGCCTGTAGTTTAGGAGGCATTGATTTCGTTGACGAAATTTTGAAAAAAAAATGAGTGAGTCCATTAGTACTCTCACGGAGATGTGTAAACATTGCGTGTGTATAGTACATGGGTACAGTTTACTTTGAAGGAAGAAGGAATGCAATTTTACTAACCAGAGTTTTTCATTTGTTTATTATCGTTAAATTGGTCTATTACTCTTTCGGTATAATCGACGCAATTGGATTTTGGTAGCTAAAATAAGATATATTATATACTGTCGACTCTAACTTTAAAAATTTTCATTGAAAAACTGCACAATGGTCGTTCCATATCTCGTAGTAGATATATTTCGATCTGAGTTCATGTGCAAATCGAATTCGTCTCGCAGGAACTTTATGAGTGGTTCAGCTTGAGAAACAGCAACATTAATATTGAAATCCCCGCTCATAATCACCGGCAAAAGATGATAGTCTCCTTGGAGAATTTTTGAAATGCTTTAGGATATGGGGCAAGGACGAAATGTATGAACTTCATTATGTCTTCGAAAGATTTATTCGGCGAGGTTAATACAACTACAGAAAGCATCTTATTCCCATTGAGAAGCTGAAGTTCAGCCGTATATATATCATCAATGAGTTGTGTTGTTACGCTCTTACCAATTGTTTGTCCAACGATGATTTCTTTATGCGAGGTGACTGCATGGTATGAGTATTCTATTTGAATTTTTATATATTGTTACTCCGGCAGCTCACTCACCGTCTCTCTTGAACTGAACGCAGATCTGGAAAAGCAAGAAAATCCTTGCGTGACTGTGTCAGTTAGGTCGAGGTGATGTGTATGACCTAAGACTCTGACAGTTCAATGTTAAAAACCAGACGTCATCATTATCTCGTACAAAATTCGCCATTACAACGGATAAAGCGGATTTGTGGTGAGGCACGATAGCTAATTTTGAAGAAGATCCATTAAAGTCCCATTTTTACGTAAATGGTAGACGACATGATCATCGATAGCCGACGTGATGAACAGTCCCTCGAGAATCGTTACTCGTGCTAAAGCAATATACACAATTTGTTAACTGTGTCTTTTATCGTAAGAGTATATACTGACTATCTCGTTGTAGGTACCACCGTGTGATACATGAATTGTGGTGGCACATGAAGGTACGACGCTTTACATTAATTGTTGTTTATGCTTAGCATTAATTGTTGTTTCGATTAATAGTTGAGCTTTTTCTAGAAATGGGCACCAAACATCGGTCGATATTCGTTTTCTGCGCCCATCCAGCTTCAAGCCACCTGAACTTCTTGCCAACTTGTGAATTTGAACCGAAATCCATCCAGAGTCGTTTGACATTTTTTACTGTCGACGTTTTCATCGTTCTCGTTGTCCTGGTTAGGATGCCTATGCATTCGATATACTTTAGACAGCCTATAGTTCCATTCGCCATGCCATTTGTTACGTCAATATTGGTTTTGAAAAAGTACGGCAAATTATTTGTGTCCACTATGCTCATTTTATGGATCTTTTGACGGAATTGCTACTCCGGCAGCCCACTGACCATCTCTATTGAACTGAAAACAGCATTCAAACGTAGGAATATTAATAAGTTCGTCATTGCGCAGCCAGGTCTCGAAAACCAAATGAATCAGCATACCTGCGTGACTGTGACCTGAGACTCTGGCAGTTCAGTGTTAAAAACGAGATGTCATTATAACCCCATTCAGTAGAAGACATGATCATTGATAGCCGACGTGATGAACAGCGCCTAGAGACTCGATACTCGTGATAAAGCAATATACAGCAGTTGTTGACTGTGTTTTTAATCGTATGAGTATGCAATTTCGTAATCGTATAATTCGTATTTTGTATCGTAATTTTTTTTTGATTTTTCTGATCGATGGAAATGTCGATGGTTTCTATTTCATTCATTAAATTAATTTTTTCATTTTCCCTACTATTATACATATACATAAAAGCATGCCATGTATAGTAAAAATTGTTTTTGTTGAGTTTCTTGCTTTTTTTCAAACGAAGTAGGTATACGTCATTTCCGTTCGTTTCATTTACAAGTTTACTCTAATACAAAAAAATTTGGTAGGCGCGCGTAAAGATGTTTACACATCAAAAACAATCACACGGACGATTTTTTTTTTATTTCTTGTGGAAAAATCTAGAAGAAAAAACCGTCAATTTTGAGCAAATAATTGGTCGTAAAAATCGTCATACCGAACGAACGCAACCATAAAGGCGCATAATGTATTGAAAAGTGAATGAAATGTTGTCGATTCAAACTCAGGCATCTATCGAAAATTGACTTGTTTTTGGGATTATTTTCTCTCATGGCTGGTCTTCAGTCAAATATTTTTCTCTTGACGGGAAAAAAATGAATTCGGCTCATGACATTTTTAGTATAGTATACTTACTACTACACTAATAAAAATAATAATATTTTCTCTGTTTTGATGATGCAGAAAAAATTATTTGATTTGTCATTTTAGACAGTGCGATAATTTTGCGACAACCTACATAAACAAAGATTGTCATTTGAGCTGTAATAATCTATTGTATTATAAATAATATTATTGTTAATATTAATTTAATTCTAATTGTCATTGTGTAATAATTTAAATAAATAAAAATTGTATTTATTTAATATGGACGAATATGATATCAATAGTATGTTGGAATACGACATTATATGTTCGCAGCATATATTTTTGTTGTCACTGTTAGCTGATTTAACAGATGATTGTGTCGAAAGGCCTGCAAGACGGTATTGGGTACATCCATTGGGAATAAGGAAAAAACGTCAAGGCTTTTTCCATAATCTTGTGAAAGAAATGCACTTGCGAGATCATGATACATTCCGAAATTTCCATCGGATGTATCCATTCGAATTTGACAAATTATTAAATATAATTAGGCCGCACCTACAACGAGACGCAAAATTATTACGCCGGCCGAGAGATTGTCCTTAACTTTGAGGCAAGTTTATTATTTTATAATTTTATCCACATTTTAATTATGCGAATGTCATGAGAAGTGTAACCAGTTGTCGATGTTGGGGTTCGAGAAGTTCTGTAGACTCGATTTGTTGTCTTGGTTCGAATTGGCCCTATATTGGTGCTTGACGGACCAGAAAGTGTATCCAATAGTGATTGGAGTCCTGTAGAGTTAGGCGGCTCCGTTGATTGAGCAATAGGCTGGATCGACAATGTTGGTTCAATGACCGAAGTAACCAAAATTTCGCTCGAATCCGTCGCTTGGCATTCATCGGTATCTCTATCGTCGAAATACGGCAGTTCAGGAAATGGGAAAATTTCATTGGAATATGCTTCTTTCTCTATTATTTCCTTGCTGAAATCGTCCAGAAATGATTTTGATTCAGATTTCTCGACCACCAGAGGTTCATAATTAGAAATAACAGTTCGGCAATTAAAATAAAATAAGATTCATTCTAAAATAAATAGTTATAATTTTATTCCATTTCTTTTAAAAATTGCATATTTTCGGCTGTAAGCTGTTTCTTCGCATCTCCACTTTTACCAGACCGGCTGCTTTATAGATTTGTGTATCGCCGTTTTAAATTACGATACATTTTTTGGACGTCCGGATGTTCTACTTCAATTTGAATCGTTTGCCATAACGAACTCCGCTTTGACATATTTTTAAATTGGGGATGGGTAGTATCCACCAATAACAAAAATTTGGGGTTTTTCAAAATATTTATTAACTTTTCTTCGATTGCTGAAAAATATTAAAGTGTTAGGAGATGAAGAAAATTATTACCCTTTCTGCCTGAAATAAAATTAATAAAGTATGAAACTCCAAAACCAAGTGAGCTAGTGATCTGATCAGGCCATCAGCGATACAGCTACTCCGACTACCTAACATTAAAATACCTAAAATTAAAATTCTGCCTAAAAATATATAATATAGCTATTTTAAATTGGTATGCGATGCCATATGTAAAATAAAAATATTTATGTATATTTACATTTTATGTACAAAATTAACCACAAAATTATTTAAATAAAGATTCAATTTAAACTTTAGAAATTATTTATTATTTTGAATCACTGTTATTATGTTTAATTAGCTAGTTAAATTTCACTTTTATTATTATGTATAAGCACGATTATTTTAACGAACAAAATGTCACGATTTTTTATTTTGAAGTTTATTAAGCTTAAAACAGAACAAGAGCGAAAGCAGCGAGCGAAATCGCCTGTCATATTACAAAACACCGAAAACATGCACCACAAACACAACCATCGACGCAGGCGATGACGTTTTTTTCGTTGAAATAAATTTAGAGTCTATTTCTATTTTTATCGCCGACGAAACAATGTTGCCAACTTTTTTTTAAATCTATAAGTTGGGAACGCCCCAACGTCATATGCCAAAAACATAAAACATAAACAATTTTTATAATTTTAAAATTTTTATTATCCGAGTATGCTAGCTTTTAGAATCGATTTTGACATAAATAAAATATGTCGTGGTTATGTCATTTATGGTTGTTTGTTTATCGCCATACGCTGGCGCTTTTGTTCGGTTAGCTACAGCGATACAGTGGCGATATTTTTTATTTATTCGTCGTTGTCGCTCTTGTTCTGTTTCGAGCTTAAAATCTCAAAACCAAATAAATGTGCGCTCAAATTGAGCGTAAAAATATAATTTATGCTCAATTGGCACAACGTCATGGCAAAAATATTGAATATTCTGATTTTTCCCTCTCTCGACAACATTTTAATGCGCGTGCTCAAAACCATTTTTGCGTATGTATTTTGGAAAATATATTAAAAAATGTCATGAGAAAAAAACTGTACTAGATTTTTTTTTCCGTCAAGAGAAAAATATTTGACTGGAGACCAGCCATCAGTGTGGAAATGAATTGGTGTCAGTTGGAATTCAAAATATGTAATTCAATGTATTTTATTCGAGTGGAATTAAATCAATACAATGCATTGTATTGTGGTAAACAATATTTTTCGGTTTTTTATCCGGCGCATAAATGAACAACGATGATGGTTTGCCAACTCTCGAACACGCGACGTACAACTGACCATGAGAAAATCACAAAAACATCATTTTTCGATTTTTTGAGTTTTCCGATTTTTCTGATGGATTTTTCAATTATCTTTCGTAAGAACCATCTCCTGGAAATTGGAAACACAGCAAAAAAAGGTTGAGCCAGATCGGTTCAGTCGTTCTCAAATGATGCGCTAGAAAAAGTTAAATTTTCGAAGCTTCCAAGTTTTCCACTCAGACTGTATAAAACTATCTGGATCGGATACGTGCGCAATTTCGCAAAAAACATCATTTTTCAATTATCCGAACTTTCCGGTGGATTTTCAACATTTTCTCTTGTAAGGATTTTCAACATTTTCTCCTGGGAGTTGGGAAAAAAAGGTTGAGTCAAATCGGTTCAGCCGTTTTCAACTGATGCGTTAGAAAAAACAATTCAATTTTCTTCGAGTTTTTCCAGAAGCTTCCGAGTTTTTCACTCAGATTTCCCAATTTTTCTCTTCTAAAAGACCACCTGGATCGGATACATGCGAAATTCATTCTTAGTTGGGTGCTTTACTATCCATTCCGCCATTTCATTTTGTAAATTAAATCCCGTTTCATCATCGGGAGATTCTTTAAAATCTTTACTTAAATCTTCTTCAATGATTTCCTCGGTAAAATTGTCTACACGACCTGTAATTGTGTTGTTCTGTTTAATATAATCAACTTTCACATTCATGCCATTTTCACTTGTTGATTGCCTATCATTATTATTTTCTTTTCCAAACGAAACTAATAACTCAACTTCCTCTTTAATTTTCCGAAAAAAATTTCGTTTAGACATATTTTACAAATACAGAACCACAAAATACACAAAATGATAGAAAATATTTTATTTACCTCTGTAAATTTACAATCTGTTGCACGAACAATTGCATTTAGAAAATGGCGTCCTAATCGTTCTACGTAGTCAATGGCAATACGTATTGAAATTTGTTTGCATACTTCACAAATACACTCCTAAACAACACTATTAGCACTACTCTACAATCTCTCACAAAACTCAATTTGTTTTGAAATGAGCGTATGGAGCAGCAAAGCGTATGGAATGCCGAACGATAATCGCACTCTTTTGGGTACCTACCATCGATATAAGAATATAAAAGGATAGATTATGGTGTAAATTTTTTTCGGTTTGCAAATCTGTCAAAATGTAGGGGAAGCGTTGAATGCGTTATAGAGGAGCAAAAGACGTAGACAAAAAACTTAAAAAGGAGGGATTGTTTATTTCACGATCATTAAACTAATAATTAATTAAACATTTATCTTAAAACTTATAAAGTACATAATATAATATTGTTTTAATAAAGCTATATACATACATAGATAAAATTAAACTTAAATATTTTTAAATATAGCGATTCGAGTAAGGTGGTTTCTAACTGAAATTAGATGTTTTGTTTTGGATGACATATAAAAATACCTAACATTTAAATATTTAATTAACATTTTTAATTAAATTTATTTAAAGAAAAATTAATTGAATTTTATTAGTATGAACAAAAAATACGTTAATATGAAAATTGAAAAATTTTGATCAGTTTTTGGTTAAGAGCTTTTATAAATAAATGTATCCTATTTATTAAAATTATTATTAATTTTGGTATCTCAGAAAAAAAGAAAGTTAAAATTGGATCTGTCACGAAAAGCATTAAAAGAATTTTTTTTTTTTCAATTTTGATTAATTTCTCAATAGGAAATTGACCCTTCAAATTAATTAAATAATACGACGCTTATGGATAAAACCATGCGTCGCAATGTCAAAAAATAAAAAATAAAAAAATTTCCAATAAGTATTAAATATGAAAATGTATGATTTTTAAAACTTAAGATTTCTAAACAATTTAACACTAAATATTTTCAATTAAACTAATTAAAATAAACTATAAGTGTTGGTTATCTTATAAACACGAAAAACACAATTTATTATGAAATAAATATAACTTTTGCGACACTAAAAAATTACGATTTTTTTTTTTGGCACCATCTTTTTGAGTATGACGGGTTATTAAATAGATCAAAATTTTATTAAAAATTAATATTCCACATAAAAATACTTATGCTTTTTATATTCAAATTGTTTACTTAACATTTTAAGATATAATTACGGTTAAATTAATTCACAACTAGGCCCAAAATACGAAAATTATTTACCTATGAAAACTTAGAGCACTCAATTTTTTTGAGTCGTGATTTTTACACGTAGGAACTTGATTTAATTTTAAATTTTTTTAATAATCTATTTTAAATTATACACGCACTAAAACAGTATTATTTACAAGAACACTTTGATTGTTTATGATTTCAAAACTATAAACTCTTTTGACAATGCCGCAGAGGTAAAGCGATAACATGGCGACAAAAAAAAAGAAAAAAATGCGAGAAAAGGAGAATATGAATTCTAAATATTTTGTTTAAGTGAGAATGAACCAAATATATGATTTCAACGCATTTCAACGATTTCAACTGACAGAAGTGTGAGCCGAAATTTTATTTTAGATTTGTACGGAAAATTTTTGGGTTCATACGGCGTGGTACCTACCCAGTAATGTTTGTTGTGGTACTGTAATACAAATCTAATTGGAATTTTCGTCGCGAACAAACTGCTTCCTGTAAGAACCAAATGAACGTATTAATGTTCGAGGTTTATAAAAATTAAAATTAGCCTAAATTATTGTTCCTCTATATTAAAGGTTGAATGCATCCTACAAAGGACACATACGCCCAAATATTAGGACTGAGTTGTTCTAACAACTTATCGAACACCGACTTATTTGCTTATACCAACTTATTCAAATAAGTCTGCTATCGAGGTGACTTGTTTTAAAACCAAAAAACTTATTTGATCATGTAAACAAGAAATATACATTTGATCATGTAAACATGAAAAATTCAACAAATTATCAAATATTATTAATAATTTTCAAACATTAGTGATATTTCACTTAATTAATAACTATTAGTACAATATTATCTTAATAAATTAATATAATTAATAGATTTTAGAGATATAAAATTTTTTTAGAGATATAAAAAGAGGATTAATAGAGGTGTAGCTTGCATAAAAAAATTGTAGCTTGCGCATTTCGCGCATCTCCAGCTACAATAATAAATTTTCATTGTGTTTCAATAACTCAACACACATTTTTATCTTTTTATTTATTAAATAATTCATTAAAATAAATTATTTTTTGAGTATTATATTTTTTATATATAATTATTAAATAACAAATTCCTAAAACATTTGTTGTTTGCTATATCTGTCAAAATAAGTCAGCAAAATCATTTGGGACGGCTTGATCGACTTATTCAAGATGGCGTCAAATAAGTCAATAAGTTTGAAATAAGTCGGTGTTTGGGACACGACCTTTGTGCTAATTAATTAGACTTATTTCGTTTATCAATTATTTCTTCTCTATTCCTATCACAACCTACTAGAATATACATATGTTTGAACATCTGTTTAACTTTCATTTAGGCCATGTATGAATTTATTAAAAATAATTTTGTTAAAATTTTTGTGAAAAGGAATTATGGAGGTGAAATATTTTTAACATTGTGAGTAAATGTGCTATGTGAATTTGTTAAATTTTTTACAACAGTAATTAAATACAAAATGGACCGACCACGTTGGTGTTGTTAAAAAACTATACCCACTTTTACTTATTTTACTTATATTATTATATAAAAATATTATAATTATGGAAATCGAAGAGATTCAAAAACAAACAAGAAAAATCAAAGAGTTAATTTTTATATATAGTCAACCCTTTTTTAACGCGATTAATTCGTACCATGGCAAACCGCATATAAGAAAACCGCGTTATGGGAAGGTTGTAATATTCGATTTATATTTATTGTAGATTTATAATTGTGATTTTCTCTGCTATATTAAATAAAAATGAAACTAAAACAAAAGAACAATTACAAGTCAATTCATTCTGCTAAAAAAATTGTTTAATTACTTCCACAAAAACAACATGGCTGGTCAAAAGAATACGAGGTAACCGTAATAAATAATATAATATAAGAATTGTATGGTCGGTAAGTATATAGGTATAAGAACGTGCGCTTATGTATTACATAATATGAATAATTTTTATAGATTCACAATAAAAACCTTTATACACAAAATATTGAACTACTTCGCAATGAACATGCGGCACATTATTAGGCCACCAGCGTATGAAGAACGACATGAGCTCGGGCTTAAATTTTGCAGACGGGTCAAAAGTTATATTCTTGCTAATGCCATAGGTGCTATTGACGACATTCACATCAGAATCAAGTTTCCAGCCAATAAACACGATGAATATATTAATTATAAAACTTTTTATTCGATTCAATGCCAGGACGTCGTGGATAGTAAATATTTATTTAATGATGTATTTGTAGGTATCCCTGGATCGGTACATGATATCAAAGTTTTTAGAAATAGTCCGTTGTATCAAACTGCCAATTACACGAATAACAGTTGTTATCTATTAGACGATAGCGGATACCCCTGCCAATTAAAGCGTTGGGTTGGGAATTATAAAAAATTTAATACTGCACACATCAGAGCCCAAAATGTTGTTTAAATCTTTAAAAACAATTTATAAATAATTCAGTGTTTTTATTTTAATTATAGACATAAATTCAATAGTTTATAAAAAATAAAAAGGTCGTATTTAATTTTTGGTTTTTTTTTATAATATAATAATTAATATCAATTAGTCGTCTCCGATTCAGAGTCGCCAGATCCCGAAGATATTAAAAGGGCATCGACATTTATATTTCGATAATCGTTTCGTACCATTTGCCCAAAAACTCCTAAAAGGGCATTAATTTTCATTTCCAATCTGAGCTCTCTTCGTTCTCGACGTCTTGCATTTATATCAACAAGATTGCGTCTGCCATGACAAGATTGACAGCGAAACGTAGAAGGTACAGAAAAATTACCCGACGAAGACGGCACAGATAAATTACTGGATGAAGGCGATGTTGGACTGCGTGATATTGGTGTGGCCTCAGTAAATCATTATTGGTGTTATCTACCTCGTGGAATGTTTATTTTTTATATTCCCCATTCGTTACTGTTTGAAAGTAAATAGGGAAGATGGTAGTTATCTTTAAATTTAGCAAATTTATGCATAATTTCAAAATAACGTTAATCTTCCTTTTTTCTTCTGAGGCATCATCTCCGGCACCTTCACCCGGATTTATTTAAAAAAAACTCTGCAAATTACAATAGAATTGTGTTTTACAAAAAATAAAGTAAAAATAAATTTGTTCTAGCATGGGTATACAATATGTAAATATTTTATACTTTTTCATTAGACTTCCCCATTGTTGAGCAAACATATTTTATTGCTAATTGGAGTCTTTTTTTGCTAAAATTACAAAACGTAATTTTGACGTAATTTTTTGAAAAAAATACCTGCAATTTAAAAGCAAACCCCAAAAAATGCCATTAATAAAATATTCAAAATACGTTAATTGGAGTTAAACAAATGGAATAAATTAAACACCTATTTAAGTTCTATCTTTAATATTAATATTTTGTAGGACCGCCATTTGCTTTTATTACAGCGGTACACCTCCGATTCGAATTTAATAAATTTTTCAAAGTCGTAGGAGGTATGGATTCCCAAATCGTCATCAACAAATTGTGTAAAGCTTGAATCGATTCTGGGCGCTTTCTTGCTACTTCTAGCTTTCATTATAGACCAAATATTTTCAATGGGATTTAAGTCTGGACTATACGGGGGCCAGCTCAACACATCGATACTTGTTTGATACTTGTCCATCTCTCGCATTTTTTTTTAATTTTCCACGTGACAGTACTTTTAGGAATGTTTAATCTTTCTGCTATTTCACGCGTGGTTAAATTTTTTCGCGCAAAATCAACATATTGCTTTCACACTGCTCACTAACTTAATACTCAAAAAAAAATTGCAGGCAATAAAACATCTGCACCCTAATGACGGCCAAGAACGGTAGGCATAAAATAAAATAATTGCTTGACCAATTTTACATAATACTGATGTATTATGTACTGCGGTGTTGTACCTGTGTAATAAGGCGGCCCAACAAAATATTAATATTAAAGTTAGAACTTCTATAAATCAATAAAAAACAATAAGCCAATTGCTTTCAAAAGTTTGTAATTTTAGCAAAAAAAGACTCCAATTTGCAATAAAATATGTTTACCCAATTTTTTTCCCAGCACTGTATATGTACTACGCTTTCAATTAGTATACGTATGACGAGTTTATGACGACGTATGAGGACTGTTAAAGTTGAGAATGTGACATCTAGTATATTAAAAATAAGCTCATTGCGGGTTTTTTCCATGAAATTTTAGCACGGCATACTTTATGAAAATAAAAATTATAACAAACAAAAATATACCCAACGCTAAAATATTAGGTAATGTTTTTTTAACATCAGTGGCACTATTCTGGTAATTCCCTGGGAATAGGGAATTAGGGAAAGATTTTATATGTAATTTCAGTTCAAATATTTTTTTTCCGGCCTACTAAGGAGAAAAGTTTGATGTAAATATTTATAAATTGGGAATAATTTTTCCATATCTAAATTGGCAGGGAATATTATTCCCAATTTTATTTTGTTTTCAAAATAATTACCACTAGATTTTTACCTCAGTATGCCAGAAAAAAAATTTTAAAATACAAATTACATATAAAATCTTTCCCCAATTCCCTATTCCCAGGGAGTTACCAGAATAGTGCCACAGGTCGTCAAAATTATAGACGGGCTCGCAATAATGTTTTTATTTTTTGTTGTTGTAATAAATCAAAACAATTTAAGTTGGCTGTCTAAATTACAATTTAACTAGTTTAACTAGTTTTTAACACATTTACACACGGCCTTAGAATCGAAAATAAATTATTTGGTGATAGAAACGAAGTAGAAACAATCCAATGTTTCAATCTAACAGGCTATAAATGATATAAAAATTGAAACAGAGACAAATTTTATTCTACAGAAACGAGAAATAAACTTCGATAAATTATCGAAAAATGTTGATGTTAGTACATCCTATAGCCCATCATCTTCCATAATCTATTTGAAGACAAAACAACCAACAAGCAACGGTGGCTTCATCTTTAAAAGTGATTAATAATTTTTTGTATTCGACAACTAGGATTTGTCGTTCGACAATCAAAAATAAGATGGTTTTAACGTTTTCGACATCGGCTAATTTTATGTTGGCCGTGTTTTTATTTCTTGTCATCAGACTATTTTAAAAATGATGCCGATAACGGTGTTAAGGTATCACTCTCATCGTTGTCTTACATAACACAAAATTTTGTACAGCCCATAGGATGACATATACTATTAGTGAATCTGGTTTCAGCAGGACATGAGAAACAATGGCTCAATGCTCGAACTACTCCAAAAATTGTAAAATATTGACAAGCACATTCTTTTTACGCGGAAGACGCAGGTTCTTGATAGTAATCTTTTAAATCTTTGAAAACTCTTGTTTTATAATAGATTCGAAGAGGAAATTTACTAATGCGGTTCTGCAATCGTTGTTTAAATGGATTTAACTTAATTTATGAGCCTAGATCCCACAGTTATTTCCTGTCGAAACCAGCACATCGCATGTAGCAGTTTTTGAATGTTTTGGAACTAAATGTTGCTCGAAATTTTTCAGCTTCAATGGCCGGGTGGAAAATTTATGTTTAAGCTTTTACATAAAATGGGATCAATTCATTTTCAATTAGTCATTGGAAGTAAACATTTTTTGGGGACGTATAGCCAATTTATGCTTGGACAGCAATCATCATGAACAATATGGAAAATTCAATTAAGTACTTTAAGTCTAATAATTTTATTAAGAATTTTCAATAAAATACAACCACCATAATTATGTGATGGTGGTAATAAACTTGTACAAAACGAAAATGTAAAAATACTAAAACCTAAACGTTAAGCAGAAAATGGCAAAAATATAGAGAAAGTGCCATAAACACTTCACATTGGTAAATAAAAATTGGTAAGTTCGTACGCTATTGTTTCGTAGTTTTAAAATATTTTTGTTCGACAAAACCTCGAGATTATACCTTTTGATAATAAACAAACACGTACGGTGTTAATTCTATTGTTCGATTTCACATACGAGTGCTTGTATATTAATAAATCTCACATACTCGAAAATAAATTTCGCCTCCAACAAAAAAATTAAATTGTTCAGTTCTTTCGTTATATTACATTCTCAATTTTCACTTCCAGAATTTTCACAACTTAATTTAAAAAATTTATATACTCCATTGTTTGGATTTGAATTATATAGAAAACTGTTGTTTATTGAAAATAATTGTAAATGGATTGGGTAGAGCGTGTTGTTTGTTACATGCAATGCGGCCAGCAAACGAGATTAAAATCTTAAGGATATACCATTTGGTTTTGCTAAAATGTACATAAAATCAACGTTTTACGGTTTAGCCATATAATAAAAAATATTTCATTATTTGCAGAAACTGAATCAACATTTAACACTTCATGGCGCGAACATTTTATGTAAATTTGGGAAATTAGGACCCGCCAATGAAAACCCATATAAGATGGATGAGTATCTAAACATAATTGTGCCAGCACCTATAAATTAGTTTTGCCCATTTCTAGTTTTGCCCATTTTTCTATTATTTGTTTATAATAAGCGAAATGAGCACGCGGTCCGCTGAATAGCTTAAATTGCAAGCCGGAATTATGTAAGCTGCTCCACGTACAGTCAACCGTGAAGAACTATTTTAATTCCATAATCATAATCAAGTGTGATTGTCACCGCTGTGAACAACTGCTACAAACCATTTGTTCATATAAAATAATCACAGATTTTGTTTGAAATTTTTTTGAAAGGGTTTGTGTGTTTTTGTGCGATCAAATCTTGTGATTATTTTTTGAGCCACTTTTAAAACCCCATTTTATTGAAGCTTTGAACAGTCGTCACCTCAGAACTGAAATGTTACAAACAGCAAAATTCTAAAATCGTTGAAATTACAATTAAAGTTTAAACAACTATACATAATTAGAAAAATGTTAGAAATGTCTCTCCCATTATCTGAATTCTAAATGTAATGTCGATCAATATCATTTCAGTGATGATGTCTTAAAAGAATATTTAAAAATTTGAAACTTACATATGTATCATAAACATTTTTCAATTGTTTGGATTTGTATCTCTCTTTCTCACTTTAAGATCTCATAAAGAGTTTCCGTCGCCTCCAAAGTGGTGCGTCAACCGTCACGCTCCATCGCCCTCGCCCTCAAGTTTTGACATCCTATTTTGCGTAGGTTTTGTTCGATGTCGGAGCGCCAGTGTAGTCGAGATCTTGTAGTGGAGAGCTTGTAACGTGTCCCAGCCATCTAGCTTAAATAGATTTGACGAATCCGATCATATCGCTGACTCCGAGAAGTATTATATTATTATTTATCTCGTAGTCGATGTACATACGATACGAATCTCATATTCATTGTTTGCAACTTAATTGGAACAATAAGATACGCTTCCGAAAACCAGCAAGGGTCTTGCGGGATATTTATAAATTGAAGTAGAAGTTTGTGAAATATAAAAACAGAGATCATTAAACGTGACTCGGTCATTGTCATTTTGAAATATAAAGTAAAATTATTTACCTCAGGCACTGGAAACCGTGCGTAAGTCTGCCGATGAACGAGCTAAAGGCTTAGGATTTACTGTAAATATTTTAAGGCTTGGTACTTAACGTATTAGCTCCTCGGTAAAATAAATAAATTTGGTATTAAAAATTGTAAAATTCAAATAATTACTTCAGACTAAATTGCGATCTGAACGAAGAACCACAGTTGCGGTTTTTTTATACTTTCTTTCACGTTTTAAGTAAAAACTCATGTTAACAAAATAAAAATGAAATAAAAAAGTAAAAATAATGGGTGATTCATTTTGACGTACTTTTTCAAAAATAAAAACATTTAATTTTATCGAGTTTATCATAAATAATAACCAATATTTACATTTATTTTTTAAATATTATTTCTTGCAAATGCTGCCCTTAACTGCGGCTAACATGGTCCATCCTGAAGTTCCAATTTTCGATGAAGCGTTCGAGTATTTCGAGTGGTATTTGACCAATAACGCGACTAATGTAAGCTTCTAATTCCTCAATCGTAACCGGCTTATCCATGTAGGATTTACGTAGCCCCAAAAGAAAAAGCCATGGCTTCACCGGCTGTGGGGCAAGTGGCAACTTCTTGTTGGAACCAAATGTTGTCGAGATTCGAGAATTTCAGGCAGCAAATAGTCCGTTATCTTAGCGCGATAATGAGGGCCACTCACAGTTACGTTCTGGCTGGCTTCAGTTTTGAAAAAATTGGACCGATGATTCCACCAGCCCATAAACCACACCAAACCGTGGCTGAATGCAATCTATTTGGTCGCGTATTATCCAAAATTGAAAATTGGATTAGGTAGGCCGATTATGTGAACCATAAATTGCTCTTAGCGCACGAAACCCATTTCTCGTAGAACGTTGGTTATTGTAATACAGCTGAATAATTTCTAGACACTGTGCCGAGCTAAGTCTTTCCATGATAAAATGTGAAACAATACAAAAATACCATCTGTTTGACACGACTCACACCTGCCATAAAATCCCTACGGTAAGTACCTCTAAATAAAAGTACCTCTAACTAGATCACCCGTTACATCACCAACGATCTTTCAATATCTCTTAAAAAGTTCATTTATCCGTTTCAAATCTATTGTACAGAAAAATAACAATAGGTTGTCTAGTGGTTAAGCTGGTTAAGCTATAGGCAACCAAGTGTTAACGTCTCAAACGAGCACTCGAGTATTCCTCCAAAATACTAATTAGAAAGTGAATTTTAGAATGGCGGAGGGGAATATGGAGATAACGAAAGCAATTGTAAACGAAAGCGATAGTCATCATGAAAAAATTAAAATACTGGAATTAACATCGGCGTTAACCATCAGAACAGGAGAATTGATGATGTGAGTGTTCGCGAGTGCAACTAAATGCAAGTGATTTACAATTGTAATGCGCATACATTGCCGGATACATTAAATGGAAATATTGACAAATTTCACTGAAAAAAAATTCGGTGATATATACAAAAAAGCGGCGTACTATTTAATGAAAACTGATTAAAAATTCAGCCGGACTCAAGGACAAAAATTGTATATCGCAGCTACGAAATGAAAAAATATAAATGAAAATAAAAAAAATTAAGGCCATTTTTGAGATGTAGATTTTTGTTTAAATTTTATTTTCGAGAGAACAGAATAAAACAATACAAAAATATTTGGTGCTTTAATATAAAATAAGGGTTTAATTAACAATAAAAAACTATTGCGGCTTAGTTTGCAACCAGAAACTAAAATCTCGTGTAGCTTGGGTGAATAGTTTTACAGCACATTACAACGCTTGAAAACTAGTCAGATTTCCGCCTGGGTAAATCAAAGCGAATTTATCCACCGATTTTTGTTTAGTAGTGAAATAAATAATAAAAGACTTGCAAGCAAATTTGAAAAAACGATTAAAGTAGCCGGCGAAAAATTCGAAAAATATAAAGAATTTTAATGCAAATTATAATTCGTAGACGAAAATATCCACCGATTTCAAGAATAAGCGCCCAGAAACTAAAATCTCGTGTAGCTCACCCAAGCGGATGAGCCCTTCGGTTAAGGCGAAAAAGAGAAACAACTAATTTAAACAGTAGACAACACTATTTATTTTGACGTTATGAATATAAAATAATATATCTGTGCAGCGTGCGCTGCAATATGTATTTTGTTTTGAAATATGTTTGTACTATACACGTACACACAAAATCACATTACTAAAAAATGATTATACGCCAAAAAAAAATAATTAAAATTGATTTATTTTTTTAGATTTGTCTTAAATTGGACTGCTGCAAAAGTAAGCTATATCATTTGTTGCTAAATTTATTTTATTTCTTGTTTAGATGCTGTATACACTCATTCTTTCAAGTGATTTGTACTTACATTACTTGTCCTACTCTATTTTCATTTTTAATCACATGAACCATTTGAAAACCTAGTCAGTGTCATAAGACCATAAGCAATGGGTGAAGTGAATAAAAAAAGTAAATAATTTTTTCAAGTAAATACTACCGAGTTAGTGAATAAAACTTACTAGCAAAGTTTAAAGCAAGTACATACTTACTAATTTGACCAAAAATTTCCCAGCATTTTCTTAAAATTATGTGAATAAAGACTACTTTCTACTTTTACATGACATTTCAACGCTTGAAAAATACAAGTAAAGTAGATAGCAACTTTTAACGATAAAAATGAGTAATTTATTAAGAGTTAGAATTAATTTAAGGCAAAAAATATCGTCCGCGTAAACATAATTGTTTAGACAATTATAAAAATATTTAGGTTTACCAGATAGAACTTCAGACTAAATATTTTCTCTTTATTAAAGTGCTAGATAACGTGATTGCAAAATCACATGAACTTGTAGTATTCGCTAAAACTGATCGAGAAATGATTCCTGCAAAACATCCATGGTTGAAAATGTTTAAGATTCCGAACGATATTGGGGCACTCGATTACACGGACGTTGAGATTTTGAATCATCGATCATTTTCACCATTGCCTCTTCCTTTTCCTATTTTATGTTCGGAAATTGTGATTTACTTAGTAGAATTTGATAGTTTTTAGCACGCATCTCTCTTTTACAATTTCCACTTCGAAAGTATCCATTTTTATCCTTAAGAAATTATTAATATATATATTATACAAATTATCTCTGTATTTTTAATAATAAAAAAATATGATGTACTGGAATGTCACTTCAATCACAATATTTTTCAGATTAAATTTCTTCAAAGTTAATACTAGGACAATTTTAAGTATTAAAATATCTAAAAAGTAAATACTTTGAATATTTCCCAGGTGATACTTTAAAGTAAAAGTAAAAGATTATTCACACAAATCTGGTCATTTACTTTTACTTAAAAGTAAAAACTTTGAAGTAAATACTTTTTTTCTTCACTTCGCACAATAGGTCCTATTGCTTTGATATATTTACTCTGCAGTTTGTAAAATAATTTAGAAATTCTTTACAGAGCGCATGGAAAATATTGACAGCAAGAAGGATAAGGGTTTACAATGCATTTTAAAATTTATTGATCGAGAAAATTGCACCGCATTAATATTTATTTACTCTAGCAAACACTCGAAACTTCTAGATTGAAGGAGACAGAATTTAATATTAAACATATTAAAAACCAATTTTAATGAACACATTTTTTATAATTTTTTTTTTTTTTATTTACTTTTCACAAAAGACCATCGATTTTTCTTATTACATCTCCAGATTGACAATAAACTTACGAGTGCATTCTGATCAAATATATTTTTCCTTTAGAGCCTTCAAAGGTATTGAATTGTTGTAATTTTGCTAATAATTAAATTCTCATATAAGCAACCATTTAATGTTGAGGGAACTGAGTTGGTTCGTTCCTCTAAAATTGCTTTATAAAATCCTGAAATTGAAACAAGACAGCAACAAATATAAGTTAATGCACATAAAGTTTCGTAAATTTAATTTGTGTTTACCGTATATCGTTTCAGCATTTTTATGGTTTAATCCTCAAGGTTAGTGGCCATTTGCTGCGACGTGAAGTAAGGTTACAAAAAAACTGCAAATGAAGGATAGAAATAAATATAATCTATATTTTATTTTATTTTGAAATAATTACCATTTTTCCCAACAAATCCGGAAATTAGACGAACTGGCATTTTTGTGGAAATTTGTGTACTGCTTTAAATTCATTTTAAGACTAATTTTTGTTTGAAATTTTAAATAGAATAAATGATTTGATTGGTTATAATCTCCGAGCAAAAATAGTTTTACAAAGTACAAAGCAAATTTTAAAAAGTATTTGAATTCGAACATTTTAAAAACACTTTGTAATTTATTCTGAACGAAAAAAACAATTTTTTTTCATTTCTAACATGTTTGCATTGGCAACGATATAACGAAGAATTAAAATTGCGCAGCTTAAATTTACCTAGCAGCATTGCAATATGATTAATCTAATTTGTCATCAGACGCTGCTCAGCAATAATTTTAATATTTAAAAATGCACTGTAAATATTGCACTGCAAATTTTACATCATTTTTTCAGTGTTGGAACACAGTTATAATTTTACAGTGAACAGTGCAATTTATAGAAGTAAAAAGTGATCAGTAAACGGTAAAAGTGAGAATCAAGTTGTGTTGGTGTAAATAAAATTTGTAACGTAAACGTTGAATGTATAATTTGTGAAATCCAGGGTGCGCATTCTTGAAATATGTGAAAATTTCTACATGTGGAATATAATTTGCTTTAAAATTCTTTATATTATTCGAATTTTTCGCCGACTACTTTAATTTTTTTTCAAATTTGTTTGCAAATTTTCTATATTTTTCCCTTACTAAGGGAATAAATCTTCATAGATTTATCCAATCGGAAATTTCCACTGAGTTATTTAGTATGGAAATAAATAATAGAAAAATTGCAAGCAAATTTAAAAAACGGATAAAGTAGCCGGCAAAAAATTCAAATAATATAAAGAATTTTATAGTAAATTACATTCCGCATGCGGAAATTTCGACTGATTTCAAGAATACGCGCCCAGGAGTCCGTAACAATACATAGAAATGGATGTTTTAATAATTTGGCTAAATGTAGGCTTCTCTGTGTGCCCACTTTGTAGATCCCACACGCTTGGGTAGGTTTAAAACCCTTTTGCTTCTTCTCATTTCATCCCGGGCAGCCTTCTCCGCCTCATGTATTCCCAGTTCGGATCTTCATTATTCTGATCGTCTTAAACAGTTTAGCTTATTTTTCATTCCTTACGACATTCAACTCTCAGATCTTTTATCTCATAGTTCATGTTTGGCTTTGTGCTCTGCTCTACTTGCTGGTATGTTAATGTTACGTAGTTGTTCGAGAAAGACTCCTCATCAAGTGCATCAGACACCCCGCCTCTCCTTTTCCAGTTTCTCAAAAACGTTCAAGCCTTGTGCGACGCAATTTCATAAAATACAGCTTCATGATCACTGTGTGAATATCAAACACTTACATACTACTTAATTCCCTTTGTTAGTTGGTGACTTGTAAGTTTTTTTTTTCCTTTTTTTTTATTTAAATTATTACAACTGAATACAATTCACCTAGTAATTTTTCTTTCTTAATTTAGTCACTTGTGAATGAGAAGACGCCCATTGGCCGGCTCCATTTATAGGTTATTTACTGAAGTAGTCTTTGCTTTGGTGTCCTTAATCCATTAAATCAATTGGTTTCGTTCTCTGCAATCGTCTTACTGCACTTGTAAAAGTAACGTCAATCACCAATTGATAACCATTTCTACGGAAGATGCCCAGCTGTGTAAAGCTTTAGCATTTGCTGGAGGTTATGCTTTCCTACTTGCGCCATAATTTAATCGACCAGCTGAAGAAATATAATAAATTTATATATTATGCTGTTTATTTTTGCTAACGTATATATATTTCGTCGTATCTTAGCTTCGTTGAAGGGATCTTTTCCGCAAGCATATAACCCCTTCTTATCCGAAATCCATGCATTATTTGTGATACCTCCCTTTTATGCGTTTACCGGTTGTTTTTCGTTTTATATTCGTGACAGTACACATCTCTGCTCCAGTTTGTACACATTTGTTATATGGTCCTCTTCACCGCATCTGCCGCAAAGTATCTGCTTTTTGAATATTAACGAGTGATAATCTTTATTGGCGCTCTCGCTTGTGCTTTTCTCTCTTTTACGTTGTACCAATTTTCCGTTGCTCTTGCTCAATATCTTGAGACTGGCTTAGTTTCGCTTTTCTTTCTTTTCTGGTCTTTGCACTCTGTTGTCACTTTAGCTTTATTTCTTTTTCTCTTTCGACTTGTTGGATGATTTTCAAACCTACCTGCTAGCTTAAAAATGAAACTTTATTTGAGTAGCAGTGGCTTTCACTGCTTTGATCGCCTCCTCCCTCCTCCCTTCTCATGAATTGCTTTACTATTCTGCTCAATTTAACCAAACGCCATTGCATTTTTTTAGGTAATTGTAGGAAGGTTTGATCATTCTTCACTTTCGTTTGACCTCCTGGTGGATGTTATGTTTGTCTTTGACGAATTCTTACAGTTGATCAATTAGCTTCATTAATATTAGTTTCTTGTTGACAATAGCTATTCAAGTATTTATCTGTATCATCTCCAGAGCCTGATGTGAGATCTGCTAGTGATTTTATGTGAATTTTAATTTCAAAGTAAACACAAAAACCCAGAGATTATTTCATGCCATTTATCCGCAACATGATCTCCTTCTTTACTTCGACAGTTCTCTACTTCAGCTTCACCACTTTTACTAAAAGGGGACAGTTTTAAGCTCTTGTTGGCTCGAGGTACGATGGCTTAATTGTAGTACGTTAATTCCTGTTCAGATTAATTCTGCAATTGTTAATACTTTTAATAAACTAGTAGATTAACACTGGCAGGGCATGGTAGAGTAGGAACGATTGCTTGGTTGTGTGAAAAAAGTGAAAAAAATATTGTTTATGTTATATTATCAATACATTAATTTTGAAATACTGCTTAAAACAAGTTGAATTTTTCTACAGACTTACAAAATTGATTGTGCTAGCTCGTCTTTGATAGAATTTGAAGCGCCTCAGCACACCTGTAAGATCAGCAACCTCGTAAAATTAATAAATGTTTCTCCGAACCATCAGAGTTTTGTGAGAAGTTTGCTGGTACTATAATTTAAACCATAACCAAACCACCAAGGATACTAACTGTAATGAAGGGTTTCACTAAAAATAAAAATGAATTTGGTTATTTCTTTACTCCCCAATTCCCAGCTATTTTATTTATATCGAGATAACCTGCTACAACAATTTTGAATAATTGTTATTGAAACTACTCATTTTTTATAATTGAAACGTGCCTTCTCTTACAAGCGCGTACTCCTTAAGACGAGACAAACGGAAATGGTATAACAACATTCTGTATTTAAAGTGTTACATCGATAAATTTAAGTGCTTAAAGATGGATTTTCAAGGATTTGTAGAAAATTACATTTGTCGAAATATTTATACATATACAGCATGGGTTATAGGAAGACAAAATATTTTTTTAATATAAAAAATTTAATTTTACTTGTCATAAAAAACGGATTTAAACCGTATTCTATCCATAAAATGTATAAGATGCCGAAGAGATTTTGCTTAGATCGAAAAATAAAATATTTGGTTAGGACATCATCATAAAATTTGAAATCGATTAGCGTAGCGATATGGAGCAATTTACTGGCTGCGACACTTGTTGCACACTGTATAATCATTTAAAGTATCCCAATTTTTCAACATCATTGATAAAATTTAAAAAGCTCCCGCTTTGGATTCACTGATTTGCACCAAATTTATTTCGTTTATGTTTTGAAAACGAACATTATTGTGTTTTGTCAAAAAGTTTGGGTAATAAATGGCCGTAGGAGGTTTTGTAATGTGAACATCCTTATTTTTGAATTATTGTTTGAATTTTATTGTAATATAGCAAATTAATTGTGTGTTTTAATTGTTGCTCCCAGAATTTAATGAAAATTTTTAATAGTTCCGAAGCCCGTCGCGACATGCATTTCCTTTCGTATCTTTTGCTGCCGTTATTTGAAAATTTTATTGTGGCCATTAACCAAAAGTCTATCGTACATTAGTTTTTTTTTATGTTGTTAACACGATATTGGCAATCATGTTAAATGGAAATCAATAGCTACGCCTTATTTTGTAATAATCACATTTTGTACCAATTCTACATCCTTCATACAAAAACATTTTTGTACCAATTGTTTTAGCACAAACAAAATACCAATCAGACCTGCAAACCAATAGTAACTTTATGTGTAAATCAAATTCTCGATGTCGTTACAAATGGAAAAATATTTCGAGCGGCTGTTAGTAGAAATGCTTAGCTAAAACTCAAACCCTATGTGCTCAATATACATCTCGCTCAATATATTTATTCAACGCGCGCGACAAAATAATTTTTTTTTATTTGTGTGTACAGTATAAACGAAACAAACGGAAAAATGCAAATTCAACGTGTTTTTTATTTTCGTTTGAAAATATCCTTTCTCTTATTGTATGTTTTAAATTTAATAAAACAGAATGTTTTGAAAACTAAAACGCACGTATTATGTATATACTATACATATACTAGATGTATATACATATGTACTATTTAAAATAAAATATGTGCACGATCGATAATTTCTTGTCGTTTAGGTATATAAAATTTAAAAAACATGTGATCATGAAAAGAAAGAGGATCTATTTTCGATGTATGTATGTATGTATATATGTACGTATATACGTTGTATGTACGTATATATATACGTATATACATACATTGATTATGGTTTGGTGTGCTGCATGAAATATAGTTTATAAAAAAGAAACAAATATTTGGAGGAAAGATACGAAACATCAGAAATTTATGAACGAAAGGGAAAATATTATAATTAAATTGTTTTTTACTGATCGCAGTAAACATTTAGATATACATATTACATATTTGTGTTTAGTTACATTATGTATATTTTATATGCCTATCTATACTGATTGGTCGAAATTAAATACATACATTCATTACTTAATTTTTCCTACGTGTACTATAAGGATGATTGATATATGTTCTAAATTCAATAATATTAAAATTCCTAACAATTTTATAAATGATTTTAATTTTGAGAAAAATAATAAAATCAGCTTAGAGCGGAAAGATGCCTTAGGGAGGATGTACTATGTATTTGGATTTGCATCTAAAAAATTGGTCAAGCATATATAGTACATTTTTGTTAACACTTTCCCCTTATTCCATATTATCTGAAGCATAGTATAGTATTTGAATTGTTTCAAATAAAAGCTAGTTATTGATTTTAACCAAATTTGCAAAAACATTAATATTTCGAACTCGGTTGTGATATATAGAATTATGAGTATACACAATATCCTTGGAATTCCATTTTTAAACTTCTAACCCCAAGTAAAAACCATCCTAAGGTTTAAAAATGAAAATAAATAAATTTCGTTTTTTGTTGTTTTCAACCGAGTTACAAGCTTACATTATAAGTACACTGCAATTTTTCAGATACCAACCACCACTTATCATGAAAACTACCCCAAATTTCTCTAGAATAAATGGCCACTTTTTTGACAATTTCAAAAATAGACATTTCAATATCGGATATTGGGTATCGCTTTATAATCCTCATCAGAAGTGCAATTCGATTTTTAAGTTGTAACTTGGAACTTTAAATCATGGAAACAAATTTATTTAGCCACCCACTTTATTTATTAGGTATATAACTTAATTTCTACAGATTTTTTTCACGGTATTCTGTGGTTTTTGTAGGATCGGACGCAAGGTTTCAGAACAACGAACGACAAGTTTACGTGAGTTACATAACCTCTCAGAATAGCAGAGTTTACGATTACAACTGATAAACAGCACATTCGGCACTGCATTCTATACGAATTCCAATAAGGAAAAAATGCTTCTAAGGCACGGGAATCAATTTGTAGTGTTCTTGGTGCCGACCTTGTGTCTTATGAAACGTGTAATTATTGGTATAAACGTTTTAGAATTAGTGATTTCGATCTTAGTGACAGCCTCGAAAGTTTGAAGATGTGCGAGCTAACCTGGAATCTACAACAGCAACAGGCATAACTCAGAAAAAACGAATATCTAAATAACATACTGCCTAATAATTGGTTTCATCTAAGATTTCAATTCCTAAAAATCATAAATAACTATCAAATGTTTAAATTCTCCTAAACTTCTGAAAATTTAAATAAATTTTAAGAAATATGTACTACGGACTTGGAGCAAAATATTTTCTGAACAGTTATTTTTCAGTAATTATCTTCTCCTGTACTAAATATTAATTTATTACATTAATATGCCCAGCACCAAGTGAATTTTCTGAAACTGGTGGTTATGTAAATGTATTTAATTAATGTGTAGTAATCTATCACCATACCATACATGACATACTTTAGTCATATATAGTCTACTGAGATTGTCACAGATTTTAGTGAGGCCTCATTAAACCTTTTATGAAACATGTCTTTGTTTTTGGTAAGACTTCAGTAGGCTGAACTTGCTCGACATGTTTAAAGAGTTCGTAGTATAAATATTTTTTGTATAAGGCCTCCTGCCTGATGACATAAATCAAAGATAAGATCACGAGCACCGCACGGAAGTCCAGAAAATACTCGAACTCAATTCAAATAAAATTAATTAATTTAAAACGAGTTCATAATTTTGAATTACAATAGAACAAAGAAAAATATTTTGAATATCAGTGAAACTAGCTTTATTGGATTGATAATTTTATGCCAGTAATGCTTGAATATGATTGTGGCCATGTGGCTGGTGCGTAGATGGCGCAATCTGCATGTCCAATTTTCACACACTTTTCGCAGCAAGCGTAGACAAGTGACTTAACATATCCCCAAAGAAACTAATCTAATGAAGTTAGATCACACGATCTCGGTGGCCAATTAACAGGACTATTATGTTGAATTAGTCTTTCATCAAATGTTTCTTTGAGTAAATTAATTGTAGTCCGCGTTGTGTGGCTTATGGAACCGTCCTGTTGGAACCACATATCAGCAAGATTAATGGCAGCCAATTGGGGTACAAAAAAGTTAGAAATCATGTCTCTATACCGTTCACTGTAAGATTCCACCCATCATCGTTTTTGAAGACATATAGACCAGAGAGTCCGCCGGCCCATAAAGCACACCAAACAGTGATTTTCTATGGATATAATGGTGTTTCAAAGGCAAAGGCTTCTAGATTATCTTCACTCCAAATCCAATTCTGTTTATTAACGTACCCATTCAACAAAAATTGAGCTTCATCGTTGAACAAAATTTTGTTTGGAAAATCAACATCAATAGAATTAGTGCTTCAGCCAATTGGCCGATTTGGCAAGCAGTGCTATGGCGTAAGTTTATTCATTATGAAATGGCAAATCAAACTAATGACAAAGCAAATGTTAGCTGTAAACTCGGTTGTCAAACAAAACAATGTTGCAAACTTAACGATGTGAAGCTATAAAACACACCCTTTACTGATTGAATAAGGAATTCATGAGACAAACACTTTTAATATTTCGATCAATGATTTGCATAATTTTCCTTCTAAGCAAAATGTACAAATGTAATTCTTCACGATACAAGCTCCATTTAAACCTATATACTGATATAGAAAATGAGTCAGCGTCTACACTCAGAAAAAATATGATAAACACATGATTGCCTTTACCATATTATAATAATAGAAATCATTATAAAATTATTGTGATATTCCCTATCATACAATAATAAGAAATACTATTTGTTTAATTATGTCCATCAGTGAAAACGGAGCTTATTATTATTATGATACATGTAATCATATTCATCTCCCATGATTAGTGTAATCAGAATGCATGATTAAATTTTGATTCGTTTAATAATTTTTAAGGTATTTATAAAAATTCGCTATCTCAATGGGTGATTAATTCGTATGTGAACACTAAATATTTAGAGTTGCCTTATAATGCCTCAACCAGTCACGCACGACTTAGGTTAGGAGCTTAAGTTACACGCCGGTTGCACCACTTCGGTTAGTGCTACAATCACCAAAATTGTATAGGCTTCTTGTCACAAATAAACAACAGGGGCGGTATGTTGTATCATCATCACTTCGAATCGAATTCGAAAAAATTCGCGTCAAAAAAGTGAAAGTTGTATCATTTTTGCTTTTCGAAAATAATACAACATACCGCCACTCGACTTTTTTCGAATTTCGATTCGAAGTGATGGTACAACATACCGCCCCGGACCTGTAAAATTTTTGGTGGTCGTACCGCTCCCCTAAGTGGTCCAAACGGAGCACAACTTAAGCTCTTAAGTTTGGACTGCCTGAGGTTTTTAATTTGTAAAAAAGCAATAAGCCATGTGGTGTGATTACCATATATATATATATATATATCTATATATATATATATATATATATATATATATATATATATATATATATATATATATATATATATATATATATATATATATATATATATATATATATATATATATATATATATATATATATATATATATATATATATATATATATATATATATATATATATATATATATATATATATATATATATATATATATATATATATATATATATATATATATATATATATATATATATATATATATATATATATATATATATATATATATATATATATATATATATATATATATATATATATATATATATATATATATATATATATATATATATATATATATATATATATATATATATATATATATATATATATATATATATATATATATATATATATATATATATATATATATAAATTTATATATATATATATATATATATATATATATATATATATATATATATATATATATATATATATATATATATATATATATATATATATATCACTGATATTCAAAATATTTTTCTTTGTTTTATTGTAATTCAAAATTATTTACAAAAAATATTTATACTACGAACTCTTTAAACATGTCGAGCAAGTTCAGCCTACTGAAGTCTTACCAAAAACAAAGACATGTTTCATAAAAGGTTTAATGAGGCCTCACTAAAATCTGTGACAATCTCAGTAGACTATATATGACTAAAGTATGTCATGTATGGTATGGTGATAGATTACTACACATTAATTAAATACATTTACATAACCACCAGTTTCAGAAAATTCACTTGGTGCTGGGCATATTAATGTAATAAATTAATATTTAGTACAGGAGAAGATAATTACTGAAAAATAACTGTTCAGAAAATATTTTGCTCCAAGTCCGTAGTACATATTTCTTAAAATTTATTTAAATTTTCAGAAGTTTAGGAGAATTTAAACATTTGATAGTTATTTATGATTTTTAGGAATTGAAATCTTAGATGAAACCAATTATTAGGCAGTATGTTATTTAGATATTCGTTTTTTCTGAGTTATGCCTGTTGCTGTTGTAGATTCCAGGTTAGCTCGCACATCTTCAAACTTTCGAGGCTGTCACTAAGATCGAAATCACTAATTCTAAAACGTTTATACCAATAATTACACGTTTCAT